>AWOL01S0001126.1:155382-171128 GCA_000715115.1 Nicotiana otophora | reverse complement strand
AAGGGAGGGGGGGGGGGGTCCTAAGTTTTTTAGCCTAAAGAATCACCCCGTTCAACATAAATAATACTTCGCAACTCCCTTTAGGTAGGGGTTGCTCATATTATTCAGCGGGCACATATCTCTTGCTACCCGATTACTATGTTGAAGTTTTTTACTTAAAAGCGTTCTAATTCAATTCTAAGTAGTACCCTACGCGTGCGCTACCTGTCCCGTGCTTATGGTCCATTAGGATTTGGACCTACTATTTGGGTGGTTCTATACTTGACTTAGGTTGCTCAAAAAATGATAAAACTAAGCGACATTCAAAACAGATAGGACTTCATGTAAGACAATTAAAGGACCAAGTTAGCCTCCACACATAACAACAAATGCGCGGGGGCAGATTTCTGGTAATGCAGTAGACAATTTCAATTAAAACATATTTGGGTTGTCAAATCCTATAGGAATGGTTCCTATGTGAGTCTGATTAATATTATCTAGACAGTACTGCAGCGTATATGCCAGTTAAAACATCACAAGTCCTATATGCATGATTTCTAATTGTTCACGCGATGAGGCAGTGAAGCGATATGAATTACCAGATTACTAGTGTTGATTTTATAAACATGTTTCTTAGGTAGGCGTCACTATCCTATAGGAATGGTTTCTAATAATTGAGATATGTCTTATATAATTATCCCTACAGACATGTTGTCTAAGTATGATAATAACAAAATTACTGATTAATTGATTAGAATCCATAGTCATGATAATTAAAGGAGCAATGCACTAAAAGCAATAGAAGTAATTAATTGATCGATTAATTGAAAACCTATAGACATGGTATCTAGATGGGCAGTAACAAACATGTGTTATTCATCCTATAGACATGCTGCCTAAGTGCTGAATAGTAGACATGGAAACAATGCAATAATTATTTGGGTCAACATATTTTGACAAGTTAAATAAAGTGTATGTGCGTGAGTCCTATAGACATGATTTCTATTAATGTGCAGAAATAGAGCAAGTTTAACAAAATAGCACATAAAATACTTAGACCCTATAGGCATGTTTTCTACCCTTTCATGCAAATATTAGAATACCCCAGCCCCCCTTTTTATTAACTTCCCCATCATTCGCCATTACAAGTTATTACAGACCATATTGAATGATTACATTCCCAAACATGAATACAGAATAACTCAGCAACAGATCTTGTCCTTCAAACAGGCTTAGAACTTCATATGTACTGCAGGTCCAAATTCCAAATACAGACAGTACATCCCAGACTTTCAGTACCACGACAGGTCCAACATACCAGGCCCAAATAAATGACTTACTTTACCCAAATGGATGCCAAGTTCATACAAGCGGCAAACTATTTATAGAATTAACTGGACATCTTAGACACTTATTTCTTAAAGCTATAGCTAACAACATCCCTAGTTAAGACATATAAGCATGACTAGGCTAGATTGAAGGCACACAAGATACATATGAGGCAAGTTGAGGCTTGTAATTCCAAAAGGAAAGTTTAAGAATGACAGAATTAACCACTATAGGATAATGAACAATTCCAAAAAGAGTTTCAAAGTAAAGAATGATCCAAAATTAGCCTAAAGGACTTTAGACATAAGAGCTTTACATGAAGGTCTAGCATAATCAAGGATAGGAACAAGTGAAATAACAGTCTACACATTGAATTTCTAATATGGGAGCCTAGTGAGCATAACAAATAGACTAGTGGGCATAGTCTACAATGGTTGACAAATAATCACATGGGAAGACTTAACATGCTGAGCATCATTCATAATACCAAAGTTCAGAAAAATTGCCAAAATTAACAGGATAGGTAGGCATCAAGACTTAGACTAGTTGAACATAATATAAAGAAAAGGCTATGTATTGAAGTCTTTAGGCAATATTTGAGGAACAAAAACTTGAACAAATACATTATGCTTTACAAGTATCAAGGAAACATGTCATGCTGGTTCAGAAGTTCAAGTAATACTAGCATTTAAAAGTTACATGCATAGAGCAACCATAAAGAAATTAACAAGATGTACAGGAATGACACAATAGGAAATAATACATTAGGACAGATTCTGGGTGTGAACTAATCTATCATAAGAATCTGAAACAAACAAGGAGATGCACTCATGACAAGCAGCAGAATAACATTCAGCGATATATAAACATACTAAGCTAAGGAAGCTTAAGACAATACAAAACTTAGAGCCTTAGGTAAGTTATGATGCTAGGAAACATAAGACTACTAGATTACTTCAAATCAAAGAGGACCATAAACATAGTAGCATATTGGTTCATCAAATTTTGAGTGACATAGATATACAGAGCATGAAGACAAGCACAGAAAAAATTGAAATTGTGAGAGTCAAAGGTACTTACCAGTTACAAATTAACGAGCAAACAAATGAGAAGAGCAATTTCCAGAGGTAATTCAATTAACAGTAACAAAAAGTAGAATAATCCCCAAATTTCCAGTGCGTCAGAGTTCCCAAGGGTTTCGAATGAACCCCGAAAAGTGCTCGTACTGTGAAAGAACACAACCAAATTTTAATGGCCTTGGCTTTCAGCCGACCAAGGTCTCAGATTTAAGAGTATAACGAATGAGAATGAAAGAATAATAGTGATTAAGGTCCCTTTCAAAGGGAACTGGGAGGGGTTTATATAGCATCAAAATTAAGTACCGAGCAAGAAAAGATAGTAAATTAAACACAAATAAGGAAAACATAGCATGCAAAAATCAATTAGAATCAGTTTTAAGGTAAAATCCGGGAAACCCTAGTTTAGATGAAGAACAAAAATGGCAAAAACAATCTCACTGGATCAGAGCCATGAGGCCTGGTAATAGGTGTATATAGATGAAATATCATCTAAATCTCGAAGGTCTGGAGATGTTTTCTTGATTTAGGACCGTATACTTGCCAAATATAGGCAAGTATTATGTGATACCAATATCATGTAAATAGCGGAGAGATCGAATATATATGGAAGGAAACTCGTGAGGAGATTCCATATTAGAACTTGAATTGGGGAAGATTTGAAGAGGCGGCTATTAGGTTTTGAGAGGAGAAAAAGAGAGTAGAGAGGATTTTAGGGCGGTAGTTTAGGGGAAATGGGTTAGGGTTTCAGGGCGGTTGGCTAATTAAAAGGGTAGGGTGATTGTAGACCGTTGATCTTGAGAGATCAACGATCAGGATCAAGGAATTGGCGGGGCGGGTCGTCCAACAGGTCGCGACCGGGTTATTTTAAAGAAGGTCATTTGGTTTGGGCTGGGGCGTTATTAGGCTGAGGTATGGGTATTTGGGCTATTGAAATGGTCCGGAATTGGCTCCAAATTTGGGCTATAAATTAAATGCACTAAATTATTTAAATAAAAATAATTAATAAGTAATAAAATATTACTTATGCAATAAACTGATTGAAAATAATAACTTAACATTGTAAAAAAAATAAATACTAAAATGCTATTTTAGCATGAATAATGTAATAATTATAATTATACATAGCATGTAGGCTATTATTGAAAAATTATGTAAATAGCTTAAAAATACAAATATAATTATGTGAAATAAAATAAATATTATAAAATATATATGTGGGTGTAAATAATAAATTTTGATGATTTAGTCATCATAATAATTTGAAGGGATAATTAATGAATATGTGAATAATTTAAATACAGGAAAATCAATTTTAAAGCATTAAAAATTATAGAAAAATTATAGAAAATACTTATATGACTCTTATAAATTAGATAATGATGCAAAACGCTATTTTGAAAGTATATATACTATTAAAAAAATATGACGGCAAAATTGGGTATCAACAACTGGCCCTCTTTACCTGGTAAGAATGAAAGAGTTGTCAGGTAAAGAAAATAATGACTAATTTTGTCCAAAGTGAGTGAGGAATGATGTACTTTGAAAATAGGGACAAACCCTGGCTCTTGAGTTGCTTACATATCCCTAGTTTTACGGGAATCAGGCTGTGTGTAGTTTTGGATCCAACGGCGAACAAAACCGATGGAGTTGTTATAGGAGTGGTCGTATGTTTCGAAAAAGTTCTTTTTTGGGTAGTATAGTGTTGTAAGTAACGGATAAATTTAAGTGTAGTCATGAATGCAAGTTTGTACGTACGGGTGTATCACAAGGCAGATATTTGATTGGTTATAGAGTAAAAGGTAGTCAATTATTGGTCGGCTGTTACGTTTGAAGGCAGTCAAATGATGTGAACATTGTGAACGGAAATCGGAGCGAAGACTGCTCCTACTTATAGAATGGTTACCTTCTGAGCTACCTTCAAAACTTAAAACACGGTGCATGCAAATATATATAGGTTATTGCAAAAATTTAAACATGATGCAAATTCCCTTTGGACCATAAAGGTTGTCCTCAGACGATGAGGATGATGTCTTTGGACCATGACGTACTGGGCCATGAAGCGTATGGTAAGGGATTCGCAGGCCATGAAATGGTGTCCTCTAGCCATGAGGATAGTGCCTCTGGACTATGACGCCTTTGAATAATGATGTGCAGTTTCGAGAGATCCTTAGGCCATGGAATGGTGTCTTCAGGCCATGAGGATGGTGTCTTCGAACTATGACACCTTCGAAAAATGTGGCAATTGTTTAGCCCATGAGATGCAAATATATGATCGTTTGATAGAGGAAACAAGTGATGCTTAGTTATATGCGAGGACGAGACAAGACAAGGCTTAGTCTTGTATGAGATGAGAGTAGTGCTTAGTCCTATACGAAGAAGGGAGATAGTGCTTAACCTTATGAAGTGTAGTGGAGACAGTGTTTAGTCTCATGAAAAGAGAGGCAATGTTTAGTCTTATGCAAGGTAAGGGCAGTGCCTAGCCCTATGCAAAAAGTGGAGACAATTCTTAGTATCATGCAAGAAAAGCAGAAAGTGCTTAGTCTCTGGCAAGGAAAGGCAATGCTTAGCCTTATGCGATAATGGAGGCAATGCTTAGCCTCATACAAGGAAATGAGACAATGCTTGGTCTCTGGGAAGGAAAGGCAATGCTTAGCCTTATGTAATAATGGAGGCAATGCTTAGCCTCATGCAAGGAATAAAGACAGTGTTTAGCCTCATGCGAAGAAAGGCGATGCTTAGCCTTATGCAAGGTGAGGGTAATGCCTAGCCCTATGCAAGGAGTGGAGACAATGATTAGTCTCATGTAAGGAGAGGTAATGTTTAGACTTATGCAATAATGGAGGCAATGCTTAGCCTCATGCAATAATGGAGGCAATGCTTAGCCTCATGTAAGGAGTGGAGACAATGTTTAGTCTCATGCAAAGAAAGGCAATGCTTAGCCTTATCCAAGGAATGGAGACAGTGCTTAGTCTCATGCAAGGAAGGCAGTGTTTAGCCTTGTGCAATGATGAGGGTAATGCTTAGCCATATTCAAGAAAAGCAACGAATAGTTGTGATAGAGTGAAGTGTTTCTTAGCTTGATGTCTTTACGTTTGGCAACTTTGTTGTTATGAAGATAGCGATTTTGTTGTGTGTACGTATTTGCGAATATTCTTGTTATGTTTATTGTGCCTGTATTCAAAGAAATATTTTAGGTTAACGAGGGAATGGTTGGCTCATGCTCTCGATTTCTTTGCTTTTCCTTTTACCTTGAGACCCTGCTTGAGTTACCCCGGGTAATGTTTAGCTTCCATAGAAACGAATTTTCGAAAAACATGCATGTATTTGACAAATTATTATTTTCAGAAATGTAGAAGTTTGAAAAGCACGAGATCAAATAATTTGGATGTACTGATGACTGTGACGCATTTCGTGACATCGCAACCTCCTTGCTTTAGAATTTTGAGGGTCATCCTCAAAATTCTGCCCCATTTTAAGTGCATACTTCTGACAACACATTCCTTGGCTATTCCAAACGTGATGAAATCGGGAAAACTAACGATCTTGCCCTAGCTTTTGATCATGGTAGAAATGAAGATTTATTAGGATGTGATTGTACCCACAGGGCTGCCCACATATCCCCTCTTAAACGGGAATCAGGTCAAGCTTAGTTCAGTTACATCAAATAGAAACTGCAAACAATCTTAAGCATAGTATCTCTTTACTGCGTCTGAATTGATAGATTTCGGCGAAATCTCTCTGTCCATTTCTGCAAGTATAAGTGCTCCTCTTGTTAATACCCGGTGAACCATGTAAGGACCTTTCCAGTTGGGTGAGAACTTCCCCTTGGCTTCATCCTGGTGCGAGAAGATTCGTTTTAACACCAATTGCCCTGGTGCGAATTGCCTTAGCCTGAACTTTTTGTTAAAAGCTCTCGCCATTCTGTTCTGGTAGAGTTGACCGTGGCATACCGCATTCATTATTTTTCTGTCAATAAGAGCTAGTTGTTCATACCGGCTTCGTAGCCATTCTACATCGCCGAGCTCAGCTTCTTGTATGATTCTTAAAGAAGGAATTTCCACTTCGGCGGGAATAACGACTTCAGTACCGTAAACCAGTAGGTAGGAAGTTGCCCCAGTTGATGTGCGGACTGTGGTACGATATCCAAGTAAAGCAAATGGAAGCTTCTCATGCCATTGTTTGTAATTTTCCACCATTTTCGTCAATATCTTTTTGATGTTCTTATTGGCGGCTTTTATGGCTCCATTCATTTGCGGCATATATGCTGTGGAGTTCCTATGCTTGATGTTGAAGGTTTCACACATGGCTTTCATTATATCGCGGTTGATATTGGCGGCATTGTCAATAATGATTGACCCCGGTACTCCAAATAGACAAACAATGCGGTCCCGAACAAAATCCGCTACAACCTTCTTAGTTACAGCTTTATAAGATACAGTTTCAACCCATTTTGTGAAGTAGTCTATGTACACCAGAATGAACCTATGCCCGTTTGAAGAAGCGGGTTCGATTGGGTCGATGATATCCATACCCCAAGCGGAGAAAGGCCAGGGTGAACTTGTTGCATTGAGTTCATTGGGTGGTACTCGTATCGTGTCAGCATGTATCTGCCATTGGTGACACTTCTGAACATACTTGATGCAGTATGTTTCCATAGTTATCCGAAAATACCCTGCTCTTAGTATCTTCTTGGCTAAGATGAAGCCATTCATGTGTGGTCTGCCGGTTTCGGCATGTATTTCCTCAAGCAATCTGGATGCCTCCTTGGCATCGACACACCGTAGTAATCCCAGGTGAGGAGTCCTTTTATACAGAATTCCTCCGTTTTGAAAGAAATGGTCGGCTAATCTTCAAAGCGTGCACTTCTGGGTATGGGTAGTAGTCTTTGGGTATTCTCCCTTTTCCAGGTACTTCTTGATATCGTGGAACCATAAATTTCCGTCAGTGTCTTCTTCAACATGAGCACAATAAGTTGGCTTCTTATGAATTCCTATTGGGATAGGATCAATGAAATTCTTGTCTGGGTGTTGTATCATGGAGAAAAAGTTTCTAACACATCTGCGACCTCATTCTGGATCCTCGGAATATGTTTGAATTCTATCTTTATGAACCTCTTGGTTAACTTTTGTACACAGTGCAAATATGGCAATATTTTGGTGTTCTTCGTAGCCCATTCCCCTAGAACCCGGTGTACCAAAAGATCTGAATCTCCGATTACTAGCAGCTCCTGAATGTTCATGTCAATGGCCAACCTGAGTCCCAAGATTCAAGCCTCATACTCTGCCATATTATTGGTGCATGGAAACCTTAGTTTTGCAGGTACCGGATAGTGTTGGCCGGTTTCTGATACTAAGACAACTCCGATACCTACCCTTTTGAAGTTTGCCGCTCCGTCAAAGAACATCCTCCAACCATCATATGCCTCGGTGATATCTTCTCATATAAATGCCAGCTCCTCATCAGGAAAATATGTTTTTAATGGTTGGTATTCTTCGTCTACGAGATTTTCTACCAGAAGATCCACCAATGCTTGCCCCTTGACTGCCTTCTGAGTCACATAGACGGTATCGAACTAACTCAGCATTATTTGCCATTTTGCTAACTTACCCGTAGTCATGGGTTTTTGGAAGATGTATTTTAGCGGATCCATACTTCATATGAAATATGTAGTGTATGCAGATAAATAATGCCTCAACTTCTGAGCTATCCATGTCAAAGCACAGCAGGTGCATTCCAGCAAAGAGTACCAGGTTTCATAAGGCGTGAATTTCTTGCTCAAATAATATATCGTCTGCTCCTTTCTTCCAGTTTCATCATGTTGTCCCAAAACGCAACCAAAAGCACCATCGAATACAAACAAATAAAGGAACAGAGGTTTTCCCACTTCTGGCGGGACCTGAATTAGCGGTTTAGATAAATACTCCTTGATTTTGTCGAAGGCCTTCTAGCATTCTTCAGTCCAGCTTGTTACAACATCTTTCCTCAGCATTCTGAAGATTGGCTCACACATCACGGTTAATTGTGCTATGAAGCGGCTGATGTAATTGAGGGGCCCTAAAAAACTCATCACATCTTTCTTATTCTTCGGAGGTGGCAAGTATTGGATAGCTTTGACTTTTGATGGGTCTAACTCAATCCCTCGGCGATTGACGATGAATCCTAACAACTTTCCAGCAGGGATTTTGAAGGCATATTTTGCAGGATTCAACTTCAAATTGTATTTTTGAAGCCCGTCGAAAAATTTCTTCAAATCTATTATATGATCCGAACTCCTTTTAGATTTGATGATAACGTCATCCACATACACCTCTATTTCCTTGTGTATCATGTCGTGGAAGATGGTTATCATGTCTCTCATATAGGTGGCTCCAGCGTTCTTCAGACCAAACGACATCATTTTGTAACAGTATATCCCCCATGGTGTGATGAAGGCTATCTTTTCGGCATCCTCTTCATCCATCCAGATCTGATGGTATCATGCGAAGCAATCCACAAAGGAATGGAGCTCATGCTTGGCATAATTGTCAATCAGTATGTGTATGTTGGGCAACGGAAAATGATCTTTGGGACTTGCTCTGTTCAGATCTCGGTAATCGACACATACTCCCATCTTTCTTTGCAACTGGCACAATATTGGCCAACCAAGTCGGATATTCGGCCACTCGGAGAACCTTGGCTTTGAGTTGCTTGGTGACCTCTTCTTTTATCTTCAAACTCTTATCCGGTTTGAACTTTCTGAGCTTTTGCTTTACCGGTGGACACATGGGATTAGTGGGTAGCTTGTGAGCCACTATAGATGTCCTTAAACCAGTCATATCGTCGTAGGACCATGCAAAGATATCTTCATACTCTTTTACGAATCTAATGTACTCTTCCTTCTCTGACGGTAATAGATGAATGCTTATACATGTTTCCTTGACTGTTTCGGAATCCCCTAATTTAACGGCCTCAGCTTCCTCCAAAATAGACTTTGATTTATTCTTAAAGTTTTCTACTTCTTTGATGATTTCCTCAAGTATTATATCATCTTTTAGATCCTCTGAATCACTGTCCTTATGTTGCGTTATCTCATTACATGTCACAGTCATAGGTTCATCAGGATAGGTAAATATTATGCCAGGAACTCGACGGGACCCGGTTTGGTACGACGGTCCAGTTCTTGAGAACAATTCCTTCCTCTATGGTCTGACATAACTTATGTATTGCATGTATATAATTGTGTATAATCAATATTTAATCTAAGTATATGGCTAGAAAAAATAAATAATAAATATGGCTGGCTATTTGTGTAAAGATCCCTTTGAATTTGCCAGAAATATCAAGCTGTTAATTAGTACAACTTGTTTTCTGGGAATCATATGTTGTAGTCAAGTGATTCAGAGATTATCTACTTTCACTGCAGCAGCTTCTATACATGACATACACCACGGTTTTGCTGACATATGCATCGGATAACCATGGTGTCCGGGCCCGCTTGCGCGCACCTTGACTAATTTTACTGAATACCTGCCATCTCCCACTAGCAACAGGCACCAGGTAACTAGCTCTATCCACCAAGGCTTGGATAGATGGGAAGAAATCACCTAGTGTTTTTGACATTCATTAGGATTTGAACCTGAGATCTCATAGTTCTCATCCTTTTCATTGACCACTAGGTAATTCATATATTATTAGTTACAGTAAATCTATTATTATTCATCGCATAATAATTCATATATTATTAATTATTGTATAGCAGTTCTTTCATTATTACTCATCGTATAAACAAGCTATGCATTAAGGGGTCTGATTTAATATGTTCATAAAAAATCGCCACCTTATTTGCCGAGTCAATAATTGATATCATTATCCACTAGGGTCGGTTTGTCTTGAAAAAAAACTATGGCTTGCTTTTTCTCTCTTGGTGCATGTTAGCTTAACCTGCACCAGCCATGGGCAAGAGAGCTCGCATCCCATCCCAGAAGGCTCTAATGGCTAAGGAAACATCCACATCATATGGAATTGCTCAGCAATGGCAGAAATCAAGCAATTGTAGTGAGGAATTAGCAAGGAAAACTCAGTCAAGTCCAAAACCCAATGAAGCAGTAACCCTAAACAGTGAAATTGAGAAATCTCAGCAGATCAAAGGACAACGAGTATGGTCTGAAGTGTTACAAGCTTCACCAAGCAAGGATCAAGCAGCACCGACTAGTAGTGACAAAACATCATGGGCAGATGAGGTTGAAGAGGAGTTAGAAATGTAGAAGAAGCAAGGATCAATCTGGGACGACTTGACATAGCAAAAATTTCAAATGTTGGTTATAAATTGGAATATGTAGCACCTTAGATACATGGTGAGTTCTCAATAGTAGAAATTGAATTGGATGATATTAGTTCTGAAATTGATTACTGGGGAAAAGCAGTAGTATGTTATGTGTTAGGGGCACATCCCCCATTCACATTTATACAGGGGTACATCAAACGTTTGTGGGGGGAAATATGGCATCGACAGAATTAGTATGCTCAAAAATGGAGTGATAGTGGTTCGATTTGAGACAGAGGTAGGGAAGCAAGAGGTCATTCAGGGCGGTATTTACCACTTTGATAACAAACCATTCATTGTAAAGGCTTGGACACCTAAGTTGGAATTCACCAGAGAAGAATTACTAACAGTTCTAATTTGAATTAAGTTTCCTGGACTGGACTTCAAATATTAGAGTAAGAAAGGTTTGAGCAACATAGGCAACTTAATTAGTGGGAAAATCTATTATGGTGGACCAAAATACAAAAAAAAAGGAATGGATTGAATTTTTCAAGGCTACTAGTTGAGGTAGGAATGAATGCAAAGTTGCCAGATGTAGTTCTCTTCAAGAATGAAAGAGGCAAGTTAATTGAAAAAAATGTTAGCTATGACTGGAAGCCAATTTCGTGCAGTCATTACACTAAATATGGACATGCCGAGGAAGTGTGTAGGAACAAGAAGAAACTGGTAATGAAAAATGCAGAACAACAGAAGGAGATGAACACTATGGCACAAACAGAACCTAAAGATAATAAGGGCAAGGAACAAATTCAGGTGAACTCTGAACAAAGAAAAGAGGCAACAAGTACTAGAAATGATGGTAATAGAGAGCAAATGATGGGGAGACAGTCAGGGAAGCAAAATCAAGGGAATATTACAGGCTGACAGACCCCATTGAGAGTAGAAAAGCCACAACAAAAGCAGCAACAACAAGTTGAGAATTCAAACTCTTTTCAAGTCCTGCATAGTAAAGAGATCAACATAACAAATAAGGGAGGGAGTAGCACAAATATGGGAGGCCAAAACAATCATCCCCCTCGGGATGGTTAATATGTTAAGATGGAATGTTAGGGGCTTAATGCCCCTAATAAGCTAAAGAAGGTGAAACTCCTTTGCAATGAGGAATGAGTGGGGTTGGTTGGTCTACTAGAAACCAAAATAAAAAGCAACAGAATTGAGATGCTAGCAAATAACATGTTTGTGGGATAAGTACCTTACAACCTAGAGTACTATTATAATGGTAGAATTTGGATTACTTGAAGACCTGATTACTTGTCACGGCCCGAAATTCCCACCTTCGAGACCGTGATGGTGCCTAATATTTCACTTGCTAGGCAAGCCAATGATAGATTAGTTTTAATATATTTTTTAAACAATTCAAGTTTAAATGATTTCAATTACTGAAATAAGTGAGATAAAACTGAGATAAAGTGCGGAAAGTCATAACAACTGAAATATCTAAATATTAACCCTGAATCTGGTGTCACAAGTGCACGAGCTACTAGAATAATACAGATAAAGGTCTGAATGAAAGTAAAGTTGTCTGAATGAAAATACACAGCTAAGATAAAGTAGGAGGAAACTTCAGGGCTACGAATGCCAAGCAGTTGTACCTCAAGTCTCCGTACCGATAGTCAACCCGAGCAATCTACTGACCGCCGCTAGGACCGACTCCAAAATCTGCACAATAAGTACAGAGTGTAGTTTGAGTACAACCGACCTCATGTACTCTGTAAGTGCCGAGCCTAACCTCGATGAAGTAGTGATGAGGCTAAGGCGGGTCACTTACAATAACCTGTACACAGTATAAAAATAATGACAGGAAAGGAACATACGAAAAATAAGGCAGTTAACTCATGAAAATAACTCAATCCTAGAAAACTAATAAATACAGAAATACCAATCCTCAGAGCCTCGTAAGAAAGCACCGAAGCCAATACAATACAATAAGGAATGCAAAACACATAAACTATTGCGACATGAAACTCGACCCACTGTACAACACGATTCTCCCTTATTCCACCATGTAAATATAAAAAAATAATAAGTAAATATATGTTGCGGTGCAACCCGATCCCACCATATAATCAGAGTTAGTATCATAATCCTCCCTTATTTCACCATATCAATCCACCCTTATTTCATTTGTTGCAATGCACAACCGATCCCACTGTATTAATATATATATCCTCCCTTATTTCGCCTGTTGCGGCGTGTAATCCGATCCATAAATCAATAAGTGCAATCAATTTAACAACTTGAATCACAAAAATTTCTAAGATTAACGAAAATGAAAGCTACAAATCAAGAAGGGATCTCGTACAAAATCATGAAAGGCTACAATTAATACTGAGCAACAAGACAAGTTAAATATATGACAGTTAAAGGGTAAAAGTAATACAACTAAGGCAAATATCAACTAATCATAGAAGCATAGAAGAAATCAACATTTATAATGTGAGAATAACAAATGGCAAATAGCAAGTTAAGGCATAGGAAGCAATTAAAGCATGTAACAGTTAAGACATGGAATAAAATAATTAATGAATTATGAAAAAGCATAGAAATAAGAATTTTGACGGTGTATATACACTCGTCACCTCGCATATACGCCGCTATATATGAATTTTACATAGCACATAGCTCAAGGGTTCCTAATTCCCTCAAATCAAGGTTAGACCTAATACTTACCTCGCTTTGCAAGCAAATCAAAGTGCTACCGGGGCCTTTCCTCTAACATCCGCCTCCGAACCAACCGAATCTAACCAAAATTGACCCAATAACATGGTCCTCGATGAACCAATATGCTACTATGTTTATGGTCCTCTTTGCGTTGAAGTTATCTAGTAGTCTTATGTTTCCTAGCATCAGAACTTGACTGGCGCTCTAAGTTTCGTACTGTCTTAAGCCTGCTTAGCTTAGTATGTTTGTGTATGGCTGAATGTTATTCTGATGCTTGTCATGAGTTCATCTCCCTGTTTGTTTCAGATTCTTATGATAGATTATTCCACACCCAGAATCTGTCCTAAAGTATTATTTCCTATTGTGTCATTTCTGTACATCTTGTTAATTTCTTCATGGTTGATCTATGCATGTAACACTTAAATTCTAGTATTGCTTGAACTTTTGAACCAGCATGACATGTTTTCTTGCTATTTGTAAAGCATAATGTATTTGTTCAAGTTTGTGTTCCTCAAATATTGCCTAAAGACTTCAGTACATAGCTTTTTCTTTATATATGTTCAACTAGTCTAAGTCTTGATGCCTACCTATCTTGTTAATTTTGGCAATGTTTCTGAACTTTGGTATTATGACTGATGCTCAGCATGTTAAGTCTTCTCGTGTGATTGTTTGTCAACCATTATAGAGTATGCCCACTAGTCTATTTGTTATGGTTACTAAGCTCCCATGTTAGAATTTCTATGTGTAGACTACTATTTCACTTGTTCCTATCCTTGATTATGCTAGACGTTTATATAAAGTTCTTATGTCTAAAGTCCTTTAGGCTAATTTTGGATCACGCTTTACTTTGCAACTCTTTTTGGAATGGTTCATTATCCTATAGTGGTCAATTCTGTCGTTCTTAAACTTTCTTTCTGGAATTCAAGCCTCAATTTGCCTTATATGTATCTTGTGTGCCTTCAATCTACCTAGTCATGCTTATATGTCTTAACTAGGAATGTTGTTAGCTAATGCTTTAAGAAATAAGTGTCTAAGATGTCCAGTTAATTCTATAAATAGTTTGCCGCTTGTATGAACTTGGCATTCATTTGGGTAAAGTAAGTCATTTATTTGGGCCTGGTATGTTGGAACTGTCATGGTACTGAAAGTCTGGGATACGCTGTCTGCATTTGGAATTTGGACCTGCAGTCCATATGAAGTTCTAAGCCTGTTTGGAGGACAAGATTTGTTGTTGGGTTATTCTGTATTCATGTTTGGGAATGTAATCATTCAATATGGTCTGTAATAACTTGTAATGACGAATGATGGGGAAGTTAATAAAAAGGGGCTGGGGTATTCCAATATTTGCATAAAAAGGTAGAAAATATGCCTATAGGGTCTAAGTGCTTTATGTGCTATTTTGTTAAACTTGCTCTATTTCTGCACATCAATATAAATCATGTCTATAGTACTCACGCACACACACTTCATTTAACTTGTCAAAATATGTCGACTCAAACATTGTTTCCATGTCTTCTATTCAACACTTAGACAACATGTCTATAGGATGAATAACACATGTTTGTTACTGCCCATCTAGATACCATGTCTATAGGTTTTCAATTAATCGATCAATTAATTACTTCTATTGCTTTAATGCGTTGCTCCTTTAGTTATCATGACAATAGATTCTAATCAATTAATCTGTCATTTTGTTATTATCATACTTAGACGACATGCTTGTAGGGACAATTATATAAGACATATCTAAATTACTAGAAACCATGCCTGTAGGACATTGACGTCTGCCTAAAAACATGTTTATAAAATCAGCACTAGTAATCTGGTAATTCATATCGCTTCACCGCCTCATCGCGTGAACAATTAGAAATCATGACTATAGGACTTGTGATGCTTTAACTGGCCTATACGCTGCAGTACTGTCTGGATAATATTAATCAGACTCACATAGGAACCATGCCTATAGGATTTAACAACCCAAATATGTTTTAATTCTGAAATCGTCTACTGCATAACCAGAAATCTGCTTGCGTGCATTTGTTGTTATGTGTGGAGGCTAACTTGGGCCTTTAATTGTCTTTACGTGAAGTCCTATATGTTTTGAATGTCGCTTAGTTTTATCATTTTTTGAGCAACCTAAATAAAGTCTAGAACCACCTAAATAGTAGGTCCAAAGCCTCCTGGACCATAGGCATGGGACGGGTAGCGCACGCGTAGGGTATGACTTAGAATTGAATTAGAACGCTTTTAGGTAAACAACTTCAACATAGTAATCGAGTAGCAGGAGATGATAGTTTGTGCCCACTGAATAATATGATCAACCCCTACCTAAAGGGAGTTGTGAAGTATTATTTATGTTGCACGGGATGATCCTTTAGGCTAAAAAACTTAGTACC
>AWOL01S0001126.1:127477-153126 GCA_000715115.1 Nicotiana otophora | reverse complement strand
CCCCAATTTCCTTTATATACTTGGTATTTACATTTATTCATTTAACGTAGACCAATGCATTTGTATTCTTGTAATCATTTAGGATTTGTACAAGTTCCCAATGTGTTATGATAAGACTCTTCGACTTCTATACCTCCCTTTGTTTATTTGATCACCTAACCTAATGACATAATCCACGTAGTTTAAAGTTCAGCCAGGACCCACAGTTGTGGACCTCAAAGAGTGCCTAACACCTTCTCTTTGAGGTAATTTCATCTCTTACCCGATCTTTGGTGACACAGACTAGTCAAATAAAGTTATTTTCAAATAGGTACCCTAATGCACCTTAAAAATCGTTAGGTGGCGACTCTTCTCTTTTAATACCCTCCTCATTTAAAAGAGTTGTCACATGTCGAAGTCCGCTTTCGCGAGAAAACGGGGCACGACAACATGGCGACTATGCTGGGGATTTTACACTTTGGCTCTTACCATAATGAACTTGACTTATGTGGATTACTCTCTTTTTCTTTATTTGTTTAAAACTACTGTTGCATGCATATCCCTTCCCTTTTCACCTTTATTTGGTTAAATCTGCTATGACATGTACATCCATTCCCCATTCACCTTTATTTGCTATGACCACTCTTCATCTCTTTTCATCTTGTCTAAAACTACTATATCATGCCTTTCCCATCCCTACTTCCTTACCTACTTTATTACATTCCCGCATATATTTTTTATGAACTAAACTAACTTCTTTATTTTGTCTTTCTTCCCTATTATTTCCATGTTTACTTTTGCTATCCTATTTACTGCTTCCTATCATGCAAATACTTGGAAACGCGTTATTATCTCAGCATAAATCATGCTCCACATCATATTCCACTCGTGCCAATTATCAACATAGCGACGCTTGATGAGTTCCCGCGCTCTTACAAAAAATCATCCTTTTAAATTAGAAAGGCTTATTTGAGGTAGACTAGTCGATCAGCGGTTCAATCGACGGTCCCATGTCTTTCCCTCTCAAGTTGTCCACTTGGGAGTACCAGTCTAGACCATTCTAGAAACCCTACTCCAACTTGAAATATACATGCATCATGCTAAACCTAGTACGGGTTGAAGCATTATTAGCGTAACAACCCGCTAAGAAAAACCTTGTCCAAAGTCCGACGAGATTTCCACAGTCCCAATGTACACTAGCATGTTACGTGCATTACTTGGAGTAAATATGCCAACATCTTGATCATTATTGCATAAGTAGTCAAATCTGGAGGGGGAAATGGCTAACTTTTAATTGTTTGTAGAAAATGAAGCACGAAGTCCCTAGGTTCATTATGGTCCAAAACATCCCACTTTTGCCACTTGACTGGTGGAAAGACCTTGCACCTTGCGACAAGAATCATGTGAGAAGAGTATTGGGTGGCCTGCCATCCTTGCTAAACATTCTACCAAATAGGACACTGATTGAGGCCACTACCATGGTCTGGCACGGGAAAAGAGACATTTTGCGATTCGGTAATATAGAAATGAATCCTCTCCTAGAAGAAATAAGAGGCTTTACTAAGTTTCCATGGGATAGTCCGAGATTACTGGTACCAGAGAATCGCACTCCTCACGATTTTCTAAGATGCATTTCAAGAAAAATGACGAGCTGCTCTGTTTAAAGAAGTCATACACCCTTTTGAATTTCTTTATGAGCGTTATGGACATAGCAAGTCATATCGTCTTCATCATGAGGAACTTGCCATTACTTCCTTGTGTTGGATGCACCAAGGGGTTTATGTGTTCATCGTCTGCTTCTTGGGGCTGTTGATATTTCCAATGAAAGGGAGAAGGATTCATACTCGCTTATCCATCATCGCCAGGACCTTAATGGAAAGCATCAAGGGCAAACTTATACCATCATCCCTATGATCTTAGCTGAGATGTACCACGCTCTAGGTCTGTGCAAGCATGGATTTGGACACTTTGAGGGTTGTAATTTGCTACTACAAGTTTGGCTGCTGGAACACTTTCAGAGAGGAGAGTATCATCAAGAGCTTCTGCGGCGGCCGTTGAATGAATACATAACTTACCATCACCCAAAGCAAATGGCATTTATCCCAGACAGGTTTGTACAGCCTGGAAATGCTGTAAGTTGGGTACATTTCTTCAGCAATCTCACGGAAGAATAGGTACATTAGATGTTTGAGTGGTTTCCTAGTAGTGAGTTCATCATCACGTCAAGATGGACTACTCATCTGGTACTGATCGGGTTACGAGGCATCTATCCTTATGCTCCCATAAGGGTAATGAGGCAAGCAGGGAGAAAACATGTCATACCTCAGGTTTCCAACATGGTCCAGTACAAGGCAGATTTCAAAGGAGATGTTATTCCATTCAAGTTCGAGGCACAACATATGTGGAAGCAAAAGGTCATCGTGGAAGAAGAAACCATTGAGCCAGATAGGTATCACACCGATCATATGTACTACTATCTATCATGGTTGGAGGATGACGTAGCGGGAGACATCAATCCAGGAATCAATCTGAAGGATAAAATTATAGATGAAGAAGTTGAGGCACAAGTTAAGTATAGAAGGCTACGCAAAAGAGTGTTCGAGTCTAAAGCTAAACATCTGGAACAACACAAAGTTAACATGGAGGCGATAAAGGAATGGAAGGAGATTGCCACTATGTCAACAGAAATATTGGAATACTTGGAACAAAGATTGATGGAGCTCGAGGGAAAGATGAGAAAGAGACTCTCATATTGTCAAGGCATAGATGGCACTGAAGGAGGACATCTAGCAAAGGCTTACTTACTGTTGGATATGTGCGATCTGGGGAACCTGATTGATGGGGTCAAAAGATGCAAGTACGGAGAAAGTCCTTCAGGGACCAATTAGACTAGGAAATGATGTTCTTTGCAGCTTAGCTTTAGATTTCGATTGTAATAAGGCTAAATGCCATTAGTAATTTTTATTATCGTCGATTTAGTAAAGGTTTGACTCATTTTTGGCATTAATGAAATGACGCAGATGTTGGCATCAATTTTCTCCAAGTCTACGTGTCGCTTAGGCCTACCTCGGGCACAATGAGGTCCCTGAATTAGGACGCGAATTATTGCATGACTTTGTGAAACATGTTTTAATATCGCAAACACTCTTTTAATATTCCTTACTAACTTGGCTACCTTTTGCTTTTTCTTTTATTTTGATTTTTCCCATTACCAAAGGTTGGTTCGTGCATACTGGCATTGTCAATATATCACATGGGATCCAGAGGTCCTCCACCTCCTCCTCCACCAAGCGATCCTAAAGGCAAAAGCAAAGGGAAAGTGAAAATGGATGATTTGAGTGGTATTAGGAAAGACAATGCTACCATGGTGGAAAACGTTGAAACTTCAGATGACCGAAGTACTCCGGAACAAAATGAGTTGGTCTTACGTCTGGAATAGTAAATCCTGGAACTACAAGGTGAGATTAAGCAAGTCCTAAATTTGGCAAACCTCTCCCTCACTCTCAATGTCCCCGACATTAACCAGCAAAATCTGACTACCGAGAACCAAACACCACCGCAAAACACACAAAACCAAAACCCACCACCAAATCCTCCTACCACGTCAGTATCCCGCACCTCCCTAGAACCTTAACCCGCCACCAGTACCAACCCCTCAACAACACCACCATCATCCAACTCAATACCCACAAACCATTACTTATCACACTCCCCAGAATGCACCACATCCAACTCCCGATCCCCAAAACTCAACCAGTGATCACCCTTATACCCAAATTCCAGGAGTCCATCAAAGCAATCCGATATATGTGCAAAGTTTACCCCATATCCCGCAGTAAACCCTATACATACCCGAATCGACTGAGAAGGAGATGCTCATTAAAAACATGGAAGAAGAACTCAAGAAGCTCACTGGTAGAGTTTAGAGTGTTGAAGGTGGTAAAGGTGTCGAGGGTCTGAACTATGAGGACCTGTGTACTCAGCTACATGTGGAACTGGAGGGAGGGGGGGTTACAAACCTCCCAAGTTCGAAATGTTCGATGGACTGGTGATCCAAAAGTGCATCTGAGAACGTATTGTGACACGATTGGAGTAGGCAAAAATGAACAAATAATCATGAAACTATTCATGCAGAGCCTCACATGAGAAGCCTTGTCTTGGTATATCAGTCAAAACCCAAAGAAGTGGGTTAGTTGGGTGAGTATGGCGTCAGACTTCATTAATAGATTCAGGTTCAACATGGAAAATACGTCAGACGTTTTCTACATTCAAAACAAAGAAGAAGCTGACGAAAATCTTCCACAAGTATGCTACTCATTGGAGATCAGAAGCCACGAAAGTAAGGCCAGTACTTGAAGAAGAACAAATGAACAAGTTCTTTGTCAGGGCTCAAAACCCGCAGTATTACGAAAGGTTAATGGTTATTGAAAATCACAAATTTTCCGACATCATCAAGCTACGAGAAAGAATAGAAGAAGGAATTAAGAATGGAATGGTGACCAATTTTGAGGCAATGCAGGCCACGAACAAAGCCTTGAAATCAGGAGGCATTTCGAAGAATAAATAAATAGGTGTCGTGATGGTGGACCAGCGTCCTAAGTCTCCTCTCACATACAAAATACCTCCACACACATACCAACCCCCACCTCCCAGATACCAACAGCCTGCTACCACCTACCACGTCTACAATACTCAACCTGTATATTACCATTCACCACCACCCGCCCGCCAAAACTACCAGAAGCCAAGACTAAATTTCGACCGCAGACCACCAAGATAATACACCCCAATTGTTGAACACATAGACTTACTGTACGAGAGACTAAAGGCCGCCGGTTATGTTACTCCCATCCCTACTGTTGTTATGGAGAATTGCTCCTAGTAGATCAACCCCAACAAAATATGTGCCTATCATTCAGGCATGAAGGGTCATACCATTGATGAATGCCGACACTAAAAGACAAGATTCAGACACTGATCGACATTAAGGTCACACAAGCAAAAGAGGCTGCACAAAATCTTCGCACAATCCTCTCCCGGATCATAGAGGCGAGGGAGTATATGTGATAGAGACTGATGAAGAATGGGATCAGGAGGGGCCTATCGGACTCATTCGAGAGGGAGATGCTCCTAAACCATCTCCAGTCACCCTCACACTAGTTGTGGCACAAACTCAGGAGCAGTTTGAAGTTGAGGTATCTACACCCTTCATTGTGATGGTAGCTCTCATGCCATCCCGTAGGACTATGTTGTGGAATCAAGAAGAAAGGGAAAAGAAAAAATAGAGGACACATGTACGGCACAAGGTTTGACCAGAACTGGCAGAGTTTATATACCTGAGAACCTGGGGGAACAAGCAAGGAGGCTGCATCTAAGCCGCCTATTGTCGAGACTGGAACTGATGATCTTTGGAGAAAGGTACAAGCAAGAGAGTACTCTGTTGTCGACCACTTGAACAAAACTCCCGCTCAAATATCCATCTTGTCACTGCTGCAAAATTCGGACACACACTGGAATGCTTTGATGAAGGTGTTGAGTGAAGCTTATGTACCCACCAACATCACTAATGGGGAGATGGCTAACATGGTCGGACAGGTATTGGAGAGCCACAAAATAAATTTACATGAAGATGAATTACCGCAATTCATTAATTGAAGAATTATCTTTGAGCCATGTATTCTAGATCATGTACTACATAAAAACCGTCCAAATGTATGCATAAATGGGAGTATTAAAGGCAGTATCTAAGAAAATTATGCCTAGCCAGGTTGGTGTAACCTTTATATATAGGCACACCGCCACGTTGGCAGCAGAGATGCTAGGGCAACCTGGTGCACAAGGCATTCCGTGTTCACGCAAGATCCATGGAAGGGACGCACTCTAAAGGGTGTGATGTAGATAGCCTACCCTAATGCAAGTATTAATGACTGCTTTCATGGTTCAAACCTTTGACCTATAGGTCACATAAAAACAACTTTACCGCAACAAAGATACTAATTTAGGTTAAATTCAATGAAAACTACCTTACAGAATTAGGCGGTCTCAGCTACTATCAGAAGTAAAAGAAAGTAGTGAAATGTAGATGAAAAGGCATAAACCACAAACCTAAAACAAGAATATATCATTTTGTAATTTGTATTGTAAACCATCATATTAAATCACGGTTTAATTTCCATTATCAATCAAATCAACAATCAATTATCAACTACACTTTAATCCAGAATAAGTTGTGGACAAGTAAATCAAATCACTTGAAAAAACAATCTAATGTCTTGCACTAAAAATAATGCTACATACCAAGGCGATGTTGGGGCAGTGCTTAATGCGAGTTTTCTCCTGCCCCAGACAGCTTCGAGGTTCCAAATGAATGATTACAAGGTGCATTTACATAAAGTAAAAGCTCTAGACTCCGTTCCTTCGACCAGAAATAAAAACACTATTCGGGCTTATGAAGTAATCAGGATAACCAATACTTCTTTATCCTAATTAGTACGGCAAAGATCCCGCAGCAAGGGAGATGGAGAATACCAACTGCAAAATACCTGCAATTTCAAATTTGGGGCCAAACATGATGAGCACAAGAAGTGTATCAACTAATTGCTCGTCTTTTTAATATCAACCAAAAAATGAAATCGTATTCAGAGGCGGAGCCCGCTCTTTGACTAATGGTTCAGCCGAATCAAGTAGCTTTGGTCCATAACCTTATATTTGTTTTAAAAAATTTATTATATGTGCGCAAATTATTAATTTAGAACCCGCTGACTTAAAAAAACTAGAATCCTGAACTCATACGATTCAAATCTTGGCTCCGCCTATGATTGTTGTCCGAAACTTTTTGCATGATTAAAAGGCGTTTACAGGAGATACACAATTGTAAGAAAAATATTAGAAGAATAAGACACCATACCCAAAGGGACCATATTGAGATGACAAATCTAGAAAGGGATAAGGCCACCTGTTGCAACAAAAGTTTAATTAACAGTTTTAGTAAAACAGCATAAGCCTAGCTAGATGATAGTCAGTACCATAAAAAATACCTCGTCAAGACATAAATATGGATGATCCACTGGAAACTGACAAAGATGCACGTCCAAAGCACGAAATATGCTATGCGAAAGAAAGGGAATCTCTGGGAAGGAAGCAAGACAGAATATTAACCACGGCTCGATTATATATAGAGCTTAGACAGTAGAGGAAATTCAAACTTACTAGACAATTTAGAAAGGTATCACCCATAAGGCAAATAGTATTCAAAGAATGCATACAAACAGCCAGCTGCAGTAACAGGAACACTATCAGGTATGTATGAACTATGTGCCGAGCACGAATACTTACTAATGCTTAATTTAGATGCAAAGGCGGAGCCACATAGGCTCAAGGGTAGTCAGTAGAACTGCCTTCGCTAGAAAATTATACTGATTATATAGGTCAATTATTACTGTTTTGTACACATACATTAAATCTTGAATACCCTTAACTCAATTCCTGACTTGCTCACTGATCTTAAAGATTAACAGTGACAGTCGAAGGCATTTGCATTTCATAGTCAAAGGTGAAATTCTTGAATTTATCAATGACGAACAACTGCGACATCATTTGCCAGGTGTTCAAAGAGATATATCAAGCAAAATATTATGGAGCTAAAGGAAGATTAAACCCAAAATGTACCCAGTAACTTTCGTAAATGTGGGATGGGTAGATAAGGAGCCAAAAGAAACAATCTGTAATCACAACAGCACCTGCACATATCTACCAATTATATAGGGGAGGGCAAAAATTAGCCAAGTAACCGCAAAATGCAGCATGAATAGAACTAAAAGTCTAAAAACCATTTTTATGTATGTGTCTTCATACTCCATATTAGATCTACTTAATTTAGGAAAAAGAAATATAATAAGGTAAATGGATATAGAGAGAACATGCCTGGAATACTATTTGAAAGACATATCCCCAAAGACCTGCAGCTTCTGTAACATGGGAATTCAAGCCATTGTATAAAATAATTACGCTCGCGTTTTCAGGAGTTGAATCAGTAGTATAAGAGCCTTTTTCAGCATCAACAACATCAGAATTCTCACTGTTACCTCCCTCGCGAGATTCGAGACATCCATAGATGGAGAGTGAAGATCCTAACTATGAAATATAGCTAAGAGCATCACCAACTTGTATAAGAAATACTAACATTAATCTCAAAGTAATAGGAAAGAGGCAGAGACCAGAGATGAGAGGTACTGTGACTATGTGAGGTGACATAAATTTCTCGAGCTGTTTAGTGAGGGAGAACTAATAAGTATTCTGTTGAAGACGTAATTAAGAAAATAAAAGTGTCTTTTGTTTAACATCTTAAACAATTTAAATGAGATTCTCACACATTTCAACATATTCTGCGTTGTAGGAGGAAAGAAACACAACATTTAGTTCCTTCACATGTTTTTTCTCTCTTGTGTAAGACATATATACAAGGCAAACACCAAACTCGGGCAGCATCTATAGATATTCCAATATCATATCCAGAAATTAATTGTAACAATGGTTTTGGATAAGTAACATACCCCAAAGTAGATTGTAACCAAGGTGAATGTCCACCTGTTCAAAAAAAAAAAAATTAAGTAAAGGCAAAGATCAAAAGTGGAGAAAAAGAAGAAGGCCATTAGCTTTTATCTCTGTCGCTAAATATGGTTTGGGACAAATCAGTTATTCTCTTTGTTTTTATTTATATGTTTTACTTTCTTTTTTAGTCTATTTCAAAAAAAATATCTTTTTATATATTTAATAACTCTTTAACTTCAACATTTCACATGATATATTTAAGATCACAAGATTTAAAAGCATTTTGGTACATTACACATATCTTTAGTCTAAGATCACAAGATTCAAAAGTGATAGAATTTAAGGGTACAGAGAACCAGGTTCTCTATAAGTTTCCACAGAAACCATGCACACTGCAGTAAGTAAATGACAAGAGGAATTTTACGTGGAAAATTCTCAGTTCAACGGGATTAAAAACCACGACCTACCCTTGTAGGATTTTAACTTCACTACTAAGCAACTTTCAGATTACAACCTATGTAACCTAGGAATTAACCTCTTAATCCCTCACTAACTTGTAATACTCTATTACAAGCCACTTTGTAATAACTCTATTACAAAGACTTTACAACTCGACTAACTCTAGCCAAGACACAAACACAAGGGTTTATGATTTACAAAGGATTTTCTACGCAATGCTTCTAAACAAGCTAAGTAGGAATTACAATTGAAGTGCTTTAAAAAATGTGCAACACAACTAAGGACATGTGATGACTCAATACAAGAAACTGGTCCTTCGTTATGTTGTTCTTTGTTCTTGATGCCCTTGAGAATCACTTGCAAGATTGGCACAGACTTGAGAGAATGCTTCTTGGATTCTTGAATGTGCAAATGTTTTGTTTTACCTTTTCTTCTTGAAATAAATAACTTATTTGTGACATCACATGAATGATGTAAGCTAGTTAGGTAAAGGGCATTCCCCATAAAGTTAACTGTTGTACTGTTTCTGCACTGTAGCATGTGCAGGCAACAACTACAGCTGGAGCAGTTGACTTGTATAGTTTCCTCGGAAAACAGTAGTTATCTGTTCCCTCTGTTGTTCCTTTGACTCTGGAGAGTTGAACCATATCCCAAGCTGGAACTTTTTGATCTTAAGGTATTGAAAATGTGTAACAGGTTCCTTATTTGGTTCTTGACAGTAAGTTTGTTACAAGGGTTTGGAGGACGACATCCATTCGAGCATTCGACGACATTTGCTCATTAAGCAGTTTCTCTTTCAGGTCCTCCACCTGTTTCTTGAGCTCAACATTCTCCTTGGTCAGACGGGAAACCTCTTCATTTTGAGAGATACTAGAACCAGGTGCCTCCTGAAGCTGACTCAACTGACCTTTAAGAATAGCATTCCTTGCTTTCAACTGCCTTATCTCACCAGTAGCACTGTTCTGAGCGTTGATCAACTGAGAAATGGTAGAAGTGTTTCCAACTCCTCCAACCCTATCAATGCACTCACATTCTTCTAGAGTGGACTTGGAGAAAGTTTGTTCCTTAGTGCCCACTTTGGCTTGTCCCAGAGGAACCTTGAAGTACTCAAAGACCTTGGTGAGAAGGAACCCATAAGGCAGCCCATGATTACCATCTTTAAAATCTGCCACTTTCTGCATGTACTTTATCATGATCCCAGGAAGATTGATGGTAGTGAAGTTGTCCAGTGCTTCCATGAGGAACAGGTCTGCACGAGAAATGATAGATCTTCTCTCAGCACGAGGGAGCAAGACCTTGTTCACCATCTCAAATAGCAGTTGGTACACTAGAATGAGGGCCTTCTTTTGTACCCGTTCCCCTTGCTGAACTGCTATGTCATTCAGGATGGCATTTCTGAAAATTTGAGAACAAGATCCCTGAACACTAGATAGCCCTTCAGCAGGCACACCCAGAATACATCCCAACAAAGCAGAGTCCACACCCAGAATACATCCCAACAAAGCAGAGTCCATTACCATATCAACTCCATTCACCAGCACGCAGATGCGATCATCCTCAACTTTGAAGAGGTCGACATAGAAACTTTGAACTTCCTCCTCATACACCTTTGGAGCATCACTTATGAACAAATGTGTCCACTATTGAAACTTACAAATTTCAACCAGTTGTCTCATACCAGCTTCCTCCAAAATGTTAGGGGAAAATGTGCGGGCCCATAGCACCTTTTGATTCCTCAACTTCTCTTTCCCAGCACTCCTTGGATCACCAACTTTGGCCTTCTTTGAGGAACGAGGCTCCTCATCAGTATCAGCTTTTCTCTTAGCAGACTTGCGAACATTCTTTCCTTTTTCATCAGACTTCACAGACTTTTCACCCAATTCTTCCATCACCATGGCAGCAAACACTTCTACCAACTTATCACCAGATTCTTTCACCATATTTTCACTAGCGACAGCATCATCAGACTTGTTCAGACTTTCAGCAGACACAGAAGATCCCTTTTTTGGCTTGGGGAGACCATGCTTCTGTGAGAGCTTCTAGTCAAAGAACCAGGTTCCTCTTCTACTTCATCATCCTCATTCACAACTGGCACTGTCTTCTCGTACACAACTTTCCCATCTTTCAATAATTTTCTTCTCCTTGACTTAGCTTGGCTGTTCTTAAGCGCAAACTCAAGAGCCTCTTTCCTTTGCAACCTTGTAGTAGGTCGCTTAGGAGTAGACTCTTGAGAAAGCATTGTTCTACGCCTAGTCAATCTAGCAATTAGCATATCATCAGAATCCTCTTCACTTTCCTCAACTACTTCTTCAAAATCAGATCTCATCTCAGGCACAACCGCAGACAAAGGCTCAACATTGAAATGAGGGAAGGGAGCAGGATCAATACTGACCTAGGGCTCTTGAGAGGAACCCTGAGTTATATCCTCTGAGGAGGGATCAGGTCCCTCATTTGGTACCCAGTAGTATTGTCATGTGCCGATTGTTCAACAGGCACAAGCTCTCTATCCTCTACCACAGTCTTAGACTCTTCCCCCTGAGCCTCAGACCCATCCGTACTTCCTTTGATAATAAACCCTTTATTAGCTATAGATAGTATGTTTTCTATTGCTTCTTTCTCTTGTAACTCCATAGAAAATGCAGAAGAAGAATGGGTTGTACTTGTGGGCTCAAGATTAAGAACTGAAGCATTCTCAGAACCAGCAGTTTGGTCTGCATTTGAGCCTTCATCCAAAGGAAGACTGGAGATTTTCTGATTTTTTTCTTCGTTAACTGTACCCTTTTCACCCTAATTTTCCGGCGAGGCAGGAGGAGAACTCGTAGCCACAAACCTTTTAGGAGTCAAGATTTTACGACTCCTATGAGAACCAGAACTCGATTGGGTAGGAGAGGAAACTGATAGTGGGGGTGACTCTGTCCTAGGGTTTTGGCTAGTAGTAGTGAGGAGCGAGGGGTCCAACATTGGTGTTTTAACTGGTGAGGACTCAGTTGGGGTGTTACTTGGAACACCCGAGTTTTCATGATTTTCAACCATGGTGAGAAGTGATGAATTGAAGAAAAAGAGTGGGTAGTTTGAAGAGAGGAAGAAGAAGGGAGAGTTTGAAGTTTGATGTGAAGAGTTGTGATAGTGATGGATGTATTTAAGATGGATAAGGGACCGGTTAATAAAGGGTGACAGTTTTGGGAGTCGGATCGATTATTAACGGGTGAGACATTTGGGTTCAAAAGACGAAAGGAAAAGAAACTAACACACTGATGATGTGGCACTTGTTTTAATTGTTCAAAATTGTGCATGAGGGAACAGAGAAGCTGCTAACCTGTGTCAGGTGAACCAGGTTCCCTGGCTAATCTTGTATCTGTAAGCTTTGCCCTTTTTACCAGCGTGTACTGCATCCACTGCCTATTTGCTATGTAATCATCATGTGTGTCTACCTGTAACGGTATAGAGATGAGTTAGACTTTGCCAAAAAATACTTTTTAACTAATTTTACCTTAACATTTCTTTCATAGCCAATCATCGAGGGACCAGGTTCTCAATTGGGTTTTATCAACCCAGTGCTAGGCGATTTCTTTCAAAATATTCTCTGCTCAAAGCCTTGGTAAATATGTCTGCAATCTGATCTTCTGTGCTGTAGAATTTCATGCAAATGAGCCCATTGTCTCTGAGGAAGTGGTGGCGCACATCAATGTGCTTGGTTCTCTTATATTGGACTGGATTTTTGGCCATATTGTGTGCACTTTTATTGTCACACATGAGGGGCACACAGTCAGAGAACACTCCAAAGTCTTCCAACTGCTGTTTGATCCACAATAATTGAGCACAGCAAGAAGCAGCTGCTACATATTCCGCTTCTGCAGTTGAGAGATCCACGGAGTTTTGTTTCCTTTTACCCCATGAGATTAGACAGGAACCCGGGAAATGTACCATTCCAGACGTGCTTTTCCTGTCCACCAGATATCCTACATAATCAACATCAACATACCCAACAAAATTAAAGCTGTCGCCTGAGGGATAGTAGAGAACCAGGTCCTGCGTTCCTTTGAGATATCTCAATATTCTCTTGGCAGCCTTCAGATGAGATTCCTTTAGATTAGATTAAAATCTTGCACAAAAATCCACGCCAAACACAATGTCTGCTTGCAATGAGATACAAGAGTGACCCTATAATCCCTCTATACATGGTCTGATTTACAGGGGAACCAGGTTCATCCATGTCTAGACGCGTGGCTGTGGCAATGGGAGTGTCAGTGATTTTTTATGCTTCCATGTCAAATCTCTTCAGCAGCTCCTTGATGTACTTCTGGTGACTTATCAAAGTCCCCTTTTGAGATTGCTTCACTTATAAACCCAAGAAGAAATTTAATTCCCTCATCATGCTCATTTCAAACTCACTTCCGATGAGCGTTGCAAACTCTTCACATAGAGAATCATTTGTTGCACCAAAGATGGTGTCGTCAACATAAACTTGCATAATAAGCAGGTTCCTCCCCCTGTTTCATGCACGAGGAGACTGCTTTAGCCCATATAAGGCCTTGTTCCTTGTTGTGTTCCCAAACTCATCAAGTTTGTTTGGAAATACCCACCTAGTTCCTATGACAGTTCTGTCAGCAGGTCGAGGAACCAGGTTCCACATGCTGTTTCTCTCAAATTGATGAGGTCCATCTTGCATAGCAGTATTCCAGTCAGCATCCTTCAATGCTTCCTTGATATTTTTAAGAACAAAACATTTACAGCCAAATGTCCTCAAATGTGTTAGCTTGGGTTTCCTTCTATTCAACAGCTCATACGGGGTTTTGTTCAGGAGGGACCTGATCATGCACCTGTTCACCAAGTAGCACGCAGCGTTGACTGCTTCTGCCCAGAAATTCTTTGCAATGCCACTGTCAATCAATATCACTTAGACAGCTAAGATCACCACTCTGCAGGGACTCAAAATCAGCAACAAAGATAATTTTGTATCTTTTCGCCACTAGCACCACTTTACCAGACACAAGATTTGTGACTGTGCATATCTTTGACACAAATTCCACCTTGTTTCCCTTGTCACAAATTTGGGAAACACTCAAAAAGTTTTACTTCAACCCATTCACGTAGTATGCATTTTCAATTAAGTTAGAAAGAGACTTCCAATCCTTCCAACTCCCAGAATGTATCCTTTTTGCAGTTTCCAAAGGATACACTCCCTCCTTGAGGGCTTTGAGTGAAAGGAAATCATTTGTACTTCGAGCAACCACTATCCATGTACTATTGTTGGCTGATCCCTTTCACTTCTCCCTGCACAAGGAAATTAAGGGTTAGACTTAGGAACCCAAACAAGTTTGGGTCCCTTATAATGAGGAAAGGGATGAATCAGAACCTTTTTTGTCCAAGAAGGCATCATGCGTCTTTTATATGAGGGACCAGGTTCTCTAACAGTAGTTACCTTTTTAGCAAAAACTTTGTTTTTCTGTTGAGACTGAAACTTGGCCTTACAGGTTTCCTTAAAGTGCCCAGTGTTACCACAATGAGTGCAAAGCCAGTTATCTGGTACAGTAACATACTTGCTATGTGGGTTATAAGGAGTCCTTTCCCTTTGGAACCTTATCCCTTGCATGTTTCCCCCATTGTTTTTATACAAAGTAATGATAGCATCAGAGGACTAGGTACACTTGAGTGATTTTTCTAGATCATTCTTAACTCTGCCTAGATCTTCCTGAAGTTGTCTGTTTCTCTCAAGTTTGGCACATAGACTATATTTCACTGATTTTAGCTCATCTTCAAGCCTAAGGTGTGCCTCACTTGCAACTTCCTTTCCCTTTTGGGTAATCTCATGCCTACCTTACCTTTTTAGTTCCTCAATTGTTTCCTTTAGGTCCACGTGTACTACTAATAGGTCATCACTCCCATGCTCTATGTTTGCAATTCTCTCAGTCAAAGTATCTTTTTCCCTTTTTAAACTCTCAATAGTCTCTCTTTAATCAACTACAACCACCACTAGATCATCTCTCTCGTGTTCTATTTCTCCTAGTTCCGTGGTTAGCACATTTTTATCATTAATGAGACTGTGATAAGAATCAATTAAAACATTAGCTAAAGATATAAGCTTCTTTTGAGAATAGGATTTCAAATTTCTTTGAACATCCAGAGAGTTTACCTCATCTTCATCGTCATCTTCATCATCATCAGATTGTGGCATCAGGGCAAAGATAAAGTCATATTCAGTTGCTTTACTTTCTACTGCCATCATGGAGCTATCATCTTTGTCTTCATCTTCGCTAGATTCACTTGAGGAGTCTCCTCATGCAGCAAGAGCTTGTTTTTCAACATTGTCGACAACATTTTTTCTTTTGAATCGTTTGTCAGAAACCCGGTTCCTCTTAGCGGCTTTGTCTGAGTTGTGTTTGTAATGATCTTTCTTGAGGAGAGGACAATCTTTGATGAAGTGCCCTGACTTCCCATACTTATGACATAAGTCATATCCTCTTGGCTTGCTAGAGCTACCCTTCTTTGGAATACCTCCATTTCTGCGAACCATTTTCTGAAATCTCTTTGTCAGGTAAGCCATGTTGGCATCCTCACCACTTGAGTCATTTTTGTCTATCTTGAGGACCAGGTTCTTCTCCCTTCTGGACTCTCTTCTCTCATTGTCCTTCTTCTTCTTCATTTCATAAGTTTTCAAATTACCAGTGAGTTCATCAATGGTCAGCTTCTGCAAATCTTTTGCCTCTGTGATGGCGTTTACCTTGCTTTCCCAAGAACCAGGTAATACACTAAGTATTTTCCTGACAAGTTTGTTCCTGGGATTGATTTCTCCTAGTGAGTGAAGCTCATTGATGATAGAGGTTAAGCGAGTGTGCATGTCCTGAATGGACTAGTCGTCCTTCATTCTGAAGAGCTCATATTCAGTTGTGAGCATGTCGATCTTGGATTGATTGACATGTGTTGTTCCTTCATGAGCTATCTGGAGAGCTTCCCAGATTTCCTTGGCTGACTGACATGCCAATATCCTATTGTATTCATAAGGACCAATACCACAGAGAAGGATTTTCTTTGCACGAAAAATCTTCTCTATGGCTTTTCGGTCAGCATCATTAAATTCTTTTCTTATTTTGGGAATAGTTACAGCAGGGACACCACTGGTTTTTGTGGGAACGAAGGGTCTATGATAGATGACGTCCTAGAGCTCGAAATCTTCAGCCATAATAAAATCGTGCATCCTTATCTTCTATCATCCATAATATTGGCCATTGAACCTTGGTGGCATGTAGGTGGACTGGCCTTCTTTAAAGTTTAGTGGAGCAGCAATGAGGATCATTTCTAGGTGTTAGCCTGATAGAAAGAACCCGCTCTGATACCAATTGATAGAATTTAAGGGTCCACCAAAATATATAGAGAACCAGGTTCTCTATAAGTTCCCACAGATATAGGTTCCCACAGAAACCATGCACACTGCAGTAAGTAAATAACAAGAAAAATTTACTTGGAAAATTCCCAGCTCAACGGGATTAAAAATCACGACCTACCCTTCTAGGATTTTAACTTCACTACTAAGCAACTTTCAGATTACAACTTATGCAACCTAGGAATTAACCTCTTAATCCCTCACTAACTTGTAATACTCTATTACAAGCCACTTTGTAATAACTCTATTACAAAGACTTTACAACTCGACTAACTCTAGCCAAGACACAAACACAAGGGTTTATGATTTACAAAGGGTTTCCTACGCAATGCTTCTAAACAAGCTAAGTAGGAATTACAATTGAAGTTCTTTAACAAAGGTGCAACACAACTAAGGACATGTGATAACTCAATACAAGAAGTTGGTCCTTCGTTATGATGTTCTTTGTTCTTGATGCCCTTGAGAATCACTTGCAAGATTGACACAGACTTGAGAGATTGCTTCTTGTATTCTTGAATGTGCAAGTATTTTGTTGTACCTTTGCTTGATATAAATAACTCATTCGTGACATCACTTGAATGATGTAAGCAAGTTAGGTAAAGGGCATTCCCCATAAAGTTGACTGCTGTACTGTTTCTGCATTGTAGCATGTGCAGGCAGCAACTTTACAGCTGGGGCAGTTGACTTGTATAGTTTCCTTGGAAAACGGTAGCTATCTGTTCCTTCTGTTATTCCTTTAACTTTGAAGAGTTGAACCATATCCCAAGCTGGAACCTTTTGATCTTAAGGTCTTGAGAATGTGTAACAGGTTCCTTATCTACTTCTTGACAGTAAGTTTGTTAGATCATCAAAATATAACAGGGATATACATATGGCCTATCAAAAAGTCTTATTTACTTTTCTTAAACTCCGTGCCCAATTAAACTAAAACACACAAAATAAAATCTGAGGGAGTAATATAAATGTTCTCTGTAAAAGCTTGAGCCACATATGATGATGTATAAGGGAGCACCAAATTGATGAAATGAGTTATTTCCACAATTATCAGAAATTTGTTATTAGGTAGGCCTTTTTTTTTCAAAGATTCCCCGTAGGAGATAATATTGAGAATAAGTCAAAAAGGTACATAGAGGGAGACATAGACCTGAACTCATCAATAGGATGAACAAAATCTATGTTTACAATTTGACTTATTCCTAGAGAAGCTTAAGTAAGGAGGAGGATTTCTCCTTTAACATTTAAGGTGACAAAAAAAAAAAGCTAAGTATGAAACTTAGCACCAACTTAAGCTTTCAACCAGGATCAAAGATGAAAGTGTTCTTTCTCACCTTAATTTTAAAGTTTGGTCTTCCTAACTCATCATTCTTCATTGAAGATGTAATCTGCCTTGACAAGTTTATATCCCTAGTGAAGAACTGGTTCTTTTTGTCCTTTTCTGCTAAGTTGGCTAGAAGATCTGTTAGAATATTGCCTTCTCTAAAGGTGTGAATGAATTGAAATTGTTCCTCTAAGTTCATTAACTCAATCTCTTTGATCTCCTCCCTGATTTACCATGATGTAGAGATTTCTTTCTTTATCATTTGAAGAACAAGTAATGAGTCTGATTCAATTGTTAATCCATTGAAGCCATGATCTAAGCACCATCTCATCCCACTTTTAATTGCATGTACCTCAGATGAATTATTTGAAAAAGAACTAAGATACATAGTGAATGTCATGATCGTATGAACAAGATGATCTCGCAATATTTCACCACCCCCGGTACTACCAGGATTTCCTTTGCTGCATCCATCCACATTTAGCTTGAATTCACCAATAGCAGGTTTCTTCCACTTTGCTGGAGTAATGCTTAGCTTGGGTTTAATCCCATCAACCATTTGAATAATTTTGGGAAAAGTCGAGTTAAAAGATAGAGAGGGAAATTGCGTAGAAAGCAACATCTGCATCAAAAAGGTTAATTTTTTTAATGATTCTGCCCATTGTGCTACTAATTCCCTCATATTTAAAAGTACATATGAACTTCCAAATTTTCCAGCAAATAATAGATGAGAGACACTGCAGTATCATCTCCTGAACTTTATTTTGAGGATTAACAAGCCACTATCTAGTGATTTTGCCTCTTATGCCTCTTATACCTCCTGTAGATTCCATATTCAATCCACATGCATCTTGAAAATATTTTCAAACCTTCCCATCAATCATACTTTCACAAAAAAAAAATGATTAATTGATTCAAAACTGCCATTAGGGTAGCAATAGTATTTTCAAGGACCATGCACATCAAATTTAACCAAAAAATCATATGTGGCTAATTTATCATTCAGTAACCTAAAAATATGGAATGACACATCGAAAGGTTTCTTACTATGCCAAATCTTTGAGAGTGTGAGTGATGATCCTTTTGATTTTCTAAAGGTCTTCCAGGCTGATTTACTGGAAAAGGAACCATTATTATTTGCAAGCCAAATAGGTTGCTCCTTCACTTCATTGGCGATCTTGATGGACTGGATATGAGATACCAGATTAGATGGGAAAATATCATTGAGCTTTTCCAGATTCTATTGATTGTGTGATATGAAATCGGACACTTTAATCTTCTTAGACTTGTTGCCTTGATTAGTTACTTTGGCCAGTGCACCTTTGTATGTCCAATTGTCCCACCAGAAAGGAATGTTGCCGCTACCTACTTTCCACAATATATATTTTTCACATTCCTTTCTGATATCTAATAATCTTCTTCAAGAGTGAGATTGAGAATAGTTCTTCTTTTTGGAAACTGGATGAAAGTTTTTGCAGTTCTTGGCTTCCAAAAAGAGAGCGAGAAGAGATTTATGAGTTCTAAAATTCTCCAAGCTTTGACAGCAAATGAGATGCACATGTCATGTAATGTCCTAAATCCTATCCCTCCCTCCACCTTAGGATAATATAAATTCTTCCAAGAAAGTCAGTGATAAGTTCTCTCTCTCTCTGAAGACCCCTAGAAAAAATTAGCAAGAGATTTTTCAATATGAAGAAGGGTATGGGTTAACCTATTTTCTAGTAACCGGAGTACTGAAAATGGTATGAATCTCTCATATATTCCTCCTACTATAGTCAATGGTAAAATAGTTGTGCAATTAGAAAAAAAAGAAGTTGAGAAAGAAATTGAAAAATAGAGCAGTGCATTGATTGTGTATGTACTTGGAAATTGCCCAGGCTACAATTTTATGAAGAAGTATGTTAAGCAAACATGAAACAAGGTGGCTGAACCTACTATTTTTCTCTATGAAGAAGGTTAATATGTGGTCAAGTTCCAATATAAGGAGTATATGAATGAAATCCTCTATGATGGGCCCTATTCCATCAACAACAGACCACTGATCCTAAAACCTTGGACACCTGAATTTGACCTAAATGATGAGTTCCTTACTGAAATCCAACTATGGGTGAGTTTCCCTAAACTCCCTATGAGCTGTTGGAGCTGCAATTCTTTGAGCAAAATTGCTAGTGAAATTGATATCCCCTTGTATGTGGATGAATGTACAGCTAAACAATCCAGAATATCATATGCAAGAATGTTGATCCAACATAATGTTACTAAAACTCTGCCTGATGAGATATGTGTAACTGATCCGTATGGAAAACGTTTCCAACAAGTTGTTATCTATGATTGAAAGCTTCAGTTTTGTGAGAAATTCCAAAAGATTGGTCATATCTGTTTGCCACAACAGGAAACTGAAGAGCAGCGGTTTGAACCTCCTAGAAGAAGAAGAAAAGCTAGAAGAGCTCAACATCCCAATCAGCAGCAAGGGCCTGAACCTAACAGATTTGCGCAAATTTGGAGAGCAAAAGAGGTTGGCCAGCATACCAAGTTAAATGACACTACTGAATTACACATGGATGGTGACAATCCCCAGTTAGAGGAGATTGTTCATCTAACCACTGATCTAGGGACTCATTCCCAAAGCCCCAAAAGGCATACTAAAGATGATCGAGGGATAGAGCAGCGCACAAACCAGTTAAATCAATCTCTCATACATGTGTAGAGGATTAGTACTAGCCAAGTCAGTACATGGGTCACACGAGTAATGAACTCACAATAGCAGGCTACTCAAAATACTACTAATGCTGCTACTACAACAATGAAAAGCCATGTTTTGGAGTGCACTAAGGAATTTCCAGAGCTAAATGCAACTTCAACTTAGAAGAGTTTAAAGGCTCTAAGAATTAGGAAACATGTAATAACCAATCCACCACCCACTAGTAGTGGGGGAACTCTATTTCTCAATGACTTGGTTGGTATGAAATGTTAGGGGACTCAATAAGAGATACAAGCAAAGGGAGCTAAATTACTATATGCAGCAAAATCATATTCAGTTAGCTGGCTTGCTTGAAACAAGAGTTAAAGAGTCTAAAGCTAGAAAAATTACTATTATTGTTGTTCCTAGATGGGAGATTCACCACAATTATCATGATGTATTGAATGATAGGATATGGCTACTATGGGACGATACTATCTTTTCAGTAGATGTTTTACAAATTAAGGCTCAATTTACTCATTGTATGGTTAAGGGGAGATTGGATGGTTTTGAATGTGTTTTGACCATAGTCTATGGATACAATATTGTGGAATACAGGAAATCTCTTTGGAACTCACTCATTACTATGGCAAGTAATTGTGCCAAGCCTTGGGTAATATGAGGGGACTTTAATGCCATTTGTATCCCAATGATAGACTATTTGGCAACCCCATTTCCTCAATTAAAATTAGAGATTTCTTAAAGTTTATTAAGGATGTGAATTTAACTGAACTACCACTGAAAGGACAATACTACACCTGGTCAAATAAACAACAAGGAAGACACAAAATATGTAGCAGACTGACATGGTATTTGGGAATAATAATTGGATGCTGAATTGGGGCCTTTTTGTAGAATTACTTTACCTTGGTACGGCGGCCCAATGTCTCTTTTTTTGTTTGCTATAGCTATGGAGTACTTAAGTAGAAACCTAAATGCTTTAAAGGAGAACAATGAGTTTAAGTACCATCCTATATGTGCTAAACTAGGAATCACTCATCTAAGTTTTGCTGATGATCTGCTTCTCTTTGCTAGAGGTGATCTTCCATCGGTTACTCTTATCCAACAACGTTTCTCTGAGTTTTCTACTACCTCTGGTCATCAGGAAAATATGGATAAAAGCTCAGTTTACTTTGGAGGTATGGCCCAAAAAGAAAGAGAGCAGATTTTGCATAAGCTGGGATTTGGCCAAGGGGAACTTCCCTTTAAGTACTTGGGAATACCCCTCTCTACTAAGATCCCTAATGCATTGGCAAACACTAATTGATAAGATGGTTGCTAGAATATCTAATTGGACTTCAAGAAAACTATCTTATGCTCGGAGGATTCAACTAGTGAAGACTGTGATGTTTGGCATCCAAGCATATTGGGCCCAATTCTTCCTCATTCCTGCTAAGATAATGAAGGTAATTGAGGAATATTGTAGAAGATAAATTTGGTCGAGTACTAACACTATTACTAAGAGGGCCTTAGTAGCATGGGATAAGATGAGTACACAGAAATATAGAGGGGGGAGGGGGGGTCAATCTCACTAACTTGCATTTATGGAACAAAGCTGCAGTGGCTAAAAATTATTGGGACCTCACACATAAGCAAGATACAATGTGGATTAAATGGGTTCACATGTTTTATATAAAGGGACAACAAATAGAGCAGATGGCCATACCAAAACAATCAAGCTGGATGCTAAGGAAGATCTTTGAAGCAAGGGAGACTGTGTAGCTGAATCAGATTACTGTGAAGGCAGGGAGTAGTATGGTAAGGCAGCTATATCTACAATTACTCGGCACTCAAAACAGAGTTCCCTGGAAGAGCTTTATGTACAGGAATGATGCCAGGCCCAAAGCTATTTTTACCATGTGGCTACATTTCCAAGGAAGACTACTTACCAATGGCAGGCTTCTCAGATGGTGTATACGAATTGAACCTGAATGTGTCCTATGCCAGGACCATTTAGAAACGAGAGATCATCTTTTTGTAGAATGTATGTTTGCAAGAAACCTATGAAACAAAGTGCTACCATGGCTGAAAGGACAAACATATATAGCAACAAACTGGGAACAACACTCAGTGCGGGCTATCAAGAATGCTAAGGGAAGATCTCAGGCAGCTCACATCTTTAAAGTGTGCTATGCTGAATGTATCCACGCTAAGGATATTGCCTATATGTGCGACCTCAAAGCAACAGCTGATATTAGAAAAATATTACAACTTTGCCCATTCTAGGAGTATAGAAATCAGTCCTGAAAATGTTAGTGTCTATGAGAAATCCCCTACTTTGAGGGAAAGTATAGAAACCCGGGTCCCTAGGAGGTGTGCCTACTACCCTTAGAACTATGGGAAAGTGTCTACTTAGTTTCTGAATTTAGACAGCTTGTTGAGTTGTAGCAATGATGTAGTTTTATATTCTTTACACCGGTGATTAATAACAATTAATTAGTTACCAAAACAAAAAGCTAGTTTTTGGTGGATGCCCAACAGATATGATATGCAATAATAATGAATACAGTACAGAAAGAAGTTTTCTCTTCCACCCTTGTATTCAATTTGCTATCTTGGCCACCATATTTCTAAACTAACAAATTCTCTTCCTACCAAAATAAATAGGACACCTTAAATAGGTAGAGGGAAAATGGGAGTAGGAAAAACCAGTAATGCTTTTGATATCCTCTATGACAGAGATAGGGGTAGAAGGAGATACCAAGAAAGCAAATTTTCTTTTATTTATCATTTGGCCTAAGACTTGTTCAAAGTTTTCTAACTTCCTTATCATCATGGCAATGAAGAGAAGATGATAACTACAGAAAAGGAGTGTAGTATCATCAGCATATGTTAGATGAGTGATCAAAGGGCTCTTATTGTCTACGGAGAAGGGGATGAAATTATCATTTTTCAATTGATCCATCATATTGGATAAAATCTCAGCACCAATGACAAATAATGAGGGAGATAGTGGGTCCCCTTGTTTGAGACCTCTTGAGGATTTGAAGAACACATGTTTCACTCCATTGATATTGATGGAACACCAATTGTTAAAGACCACTTTGGCAATCATATCAATCCAAAATTCGCAGAATCCCAACTGTCTCATTATTTGGCAAAGATAATCCCAAGTAAATCTATCAAAAGTCTTGGCTATATCCAATTTAAGTACTACATTTTCATTAGTATTGGGCCTTTTAAGATTGTGAACAAGCTCTTGTATGAGCATGACATTATCAGATATGGATCTTCCTTTAATGAAACCAGTTTGGTTAGGGGAGATGATCTTGTTCATCAAAGGGGATAACCTGGTATTCTGCAATTTGGATATGATTTGGGAAGTTTAAGTAAATAGGCCTAAAATTAGTGTATTGATGTGGGTTATCAATCTTCGGAATAAGAACAAGACATATAATTATAAAAGATCTTGGGATCTCACTTATAGAAAAGAAATCTAGTATAATATTGTATAGATCCTCAGCAATAATATCCCAGTAGTGGTGAAACAATTTCCTAGATATACTATCTGGTCCAGGTGAGCTATTGTTGCTCATGGAAAAGGCTACTTTTTTCACTTCATCTATGGTAGGAATGGCCCCCAATGCCTGGTTATCATCGTCATCTATCACTCTAGGAAGCCGACTTAACATAGAAAAATCTCTGCATATGATCTCTTGTGTGAACTGTTGTTCAAAAAATTTGATAACTTCCGCTACTATGTCATCCTTATTCTCAATCCAGGTGCCATCTTGTTTTTAATTCTTGTTAACTGCAACTTCTTCCTTCTTGAGTTGATAATAGAGTGAAAGAATTTAGTGTTATTATCTCCCGCCGAATACTACTTCAATCCTATATTTTGTCTCCAAAAGGATTCTTCATTCTTAATGTGCCTGATGAGCACATTCACATTGTTGTACTCCATCCTATTACTTTCTGAATTATCATTCAAATATCGATCCCCAAGCTCTTCAAGTATATTTTGTATTTCTTTGGTCTTGTTAAAAATATTCTCAATAGAGTTTCTAGACCATGAAGAAAGATTCTTACAGACATTCTTATGTTTGAGATGAAATTTTCACATAGGACTCCCTTCTACCTGAATCTGCCAAGCTTGTTCAACCATTGGTAGGAAGCCTTCTTGATCCGTCCAGAAATCTAAGAATTGAAAATATTTTTTAGGCTCCAATTGAGGATTAGCTGTAGAGATAAGCAAGGGAGAATGATCGGAACCAGTTCTAACCAAATGAGAGACTGAAGTATTTGGATATCTATGTAACCATTCTTAGTTTACTAGTGCTCTGTTCAGCCTTGCCCATATCCTCCTACTAGGGGCCCAACCATTACACAAAGTGAAAGGATTGCTAGAATATCCAAGGTCCAACAAACCACTGTCGACCATACAGTTGATGAAAGGAAGGCTTTTAGATATATTATGAATTTTACCCCTTCCTCTCATCGGGATCCATAATCGAATTAAAGTCTTCAGTCACCATCCATGGTAAAGTAATATCTTTAGAGACTGAACCGATGTTATCTCATAGTGATTCCCTAGGATGAGCCTTATAGTTATTTTATGTGAAGACGAGGACTATTAATATAATGGATATCAATTGGATATGATACTGAGTGTACGAGTTATATTATAAGTGGAGTGGGGTCTAAGGTGAGCCCTAAGTCTAAGTCAAGTTGGAAATTTCATGATAGACTAAAGTTTTAAATGAGTACGCATAAGACCAAACTTTGAACGAGCATATATACATATATGTATATATATATATATATAAGGATTTATGTGATATATTACCTATCAAATTAAAGTACTTCGAGTCTAGTTTCTAATGCTTCAAACCGTTTATCATTTGGACACTCCTACAAGAAGTTATGACCAAATTACTAAAGGCTGGCAGAATGCAGTTCTGCAGCCAATTCTGTGACCGCAGAAGTGGTTATGCGACCGCAAAATGGTCGCAGACCTGTCCAGTGAAGCTTATTTCTAGGCATCAGTTTTGCGGTGCATTGTGTGACCCGCATACCAATTGTGCGGTCCATTATGCGACCGCAGACTTGAGTTCGGAGGGTTAATTTTTTTATTTTCATAACCCGACCCCATTTTGATAAATAGCCTTTGGGGCTTATTTTGGGGTATTTTTCTGAGGGTATTAGAGAGAGGTAAGAGCATTTTAGAGAGAGAAGGAGGGAACCTAACATTCTAATCATCCAATCTTCAAGAATCAAGGAAG
>AWOL01S0001126.1:79461-125830 GCA_000715115.1 Nicotiana otophora | reverse complement strand
ATTGGGTTGAGGAGTGAAGGAAATCTTGTAGAAGAACCTTGTAGTTAAATTTGCACACCTAGTGTTTAATAAAATGCTCAAATGAGCTGAAACCATAAATACCTTCCTAATTTGTGTTTAATTTTGTCATGTCTCAAAATAGATTGGGATTGCTAGAATTTTCGGAACGTTATAGTAATTTAAGGAAAGCTCAAAGCAAGGTATGTTGGCTAAACTTCTTTCCTAGAATTGAATTCCATGATGTTCTTGTAAGTCCCGAGTTATTCTTTATATATCAACTATTCCGAATAAACTTTGTGTTGAAAGGTATATGTTCAAAATGTGTTCCAGATGCTTTTATCATATGATGTTATCCTTCTGGAATGTGTTCAAAGTGAGAGTTGGGTATAAAAATGTTATGACTCCAAGTAGTGTTTCAAGTGAAAGATATTATGCCAAATTGTGTAAGAAGTCTCAATGTGCATAAGACTTTTAATTGCTCATAGGTATACTAAACGTCGTGATTAGGTATTCTTTGCTGTCGATAATCTATATAAATTCTGTAAAGGGAAAGTAGTGATTTGGGGATATAAAGTGTAAAGTAGTAAGTTGGGGATATAAAGTGTGAACACCGTGCTAAGAATGAAAGTTATACTTGTGGCCAATAGCACCAACGAAATGAAATGATGTGTGAAATATTATGAAATGAGCCTTGATTCAACTATTCTAAATTGACAAATAGAATTATCCAAAAGCTTATGTACTCAAGTCATGTCCAAATGTGGTTATTCTAACTAATGTTATGTTTGGTAGGTATTTCCAATATGTTATGATTTCTTACATATTCATGAGTTGAAATTGTGTATTGCCCTTTTGGGGGAAAGGTATTTCAAGAGTATTCTATATGATGATGTTTAGACAAGAGTGGGTTGCTCTAGTGATAAGAACCCTCCACTTCTAATCAAGAGGTTGTGAGTTCGAGTCACCCCAAGAGCAAGATGGGGAGTTCTTGGAGAGAGGGAGTCGAGGGTCTATCGAAAACAGCCTCTCTACCCCAGGGTAGGGGTAAGGTTTGCGTACACACTACCCTCCCCAGACCCCACTAGTAGGATTATACTGGGTTATTATTGTTGTTGTTGATGATGATGATGACCCATGAAAGTAAATAAATAAAAGTGCGGAATATGATATACAACCACAGTGCCATAAATGAAGAATAATATGTATGGCAAAGGGAGCCAATGAAATTATGATGTTGTAAGTAATTGAAAGTAATTGTGAAGTTATATATGGTGTGAAAGGTTATGAGATGAACGTATTTGTACTTATGTTCCCTATGTGTTATAAGCTCTTACGCTCTTATGAGGAGAGGTTATGACGTTCCTAAATATTTTAAATGTTCTTAATGTTCTATGATCACCCATGGCAAGTATAAGTGATAGTATGAACATGAAATGTGGTCGTTGCCTAAATGAGAATTATGAGGTATTGTATGTCCCAATGGTTTCAACTATAATTGTATGCTTCTGATATAATGTATATAAATGACTTCGATTGTTAAGTCCCCAAAAGTCATGAATCTAGCTAATGACCTTAAGATGTCAAGTGAGTGAATAATGAGATGAAATGGAGATATCCTATGCTAAATTATGGTGAACCTTAAGAAAAGAAATAGGGCTCATGTGCCATTGAAATCAACTTATTGATTTACTATGCATATGCTAATGTAATGAGTTGTATTTCTCCATGATGAGCATAAACATGAAGTATTCCAATGATATGGGAAATTATGATCTTAAATGTAATGACAAATTATGTCGCTTTGAGTTTATATATGGTATTGTGATTGGGATTACACCTCCAGCCGCATACATTGGGGTGAGGCGGTAGGACAGTTTTGTGTAGAGTTTTGGTATTGCGGAATACACCTCCACCCGCATATATTGGGGTGAGGCGGTAGGACCGCTTTATGTAGGGATTGTGGTATTATGATACACCTCCACCAGCATATATTGGGGTGAGGCGGTAGGACCTCTTTGTATAGGGATTGTGGTATTGTGATACACCTCCACCCGTATATATTGGGGTGAGGCAGTAGGACCACTTTGTGTAGGGATTGTGGTATTGTGATACATTTCCACCCGCATATATTGGGGTGAGTGGCATGACCGCTTTGTGTAGAGATTGTGGTATCGTGATACACCTCCACCCGCATATATTGGGGTGAGGCGGCAGGGCTGCTTTGTGTGAATGTGGTTATAGAGGATCCTCGACTTAATATCTATAAATTTACGAGTACTATTCCACATGTACTCACGTCCCTTTTGTCAGGGGCGCTGCATCTTTTAATGGATGTAGATATACTTCTACAGGATGATATGGATCTTTGATAGGGATCTTCTTCACTACTCAATTTATGGTGAGCCCGCTACAGTTCTAGTGGGTGTTTGGGTCTAGTTCATTTTATGAATATAGGTATCTATTATCATAGAAGCTCCATGTACACTGTGGATCATATAGTTAAGGATTTGAGTTTTTTCATGTATTTATGTTCACAGTATTTACAACTATTTATAAAGTTGTATAGCCATCACGAAAAAGAAAATATGGGACATTGAGCCAAATGTATTTAATATGAAAGTCAAGATCTAATTATGTTATGGTAAATAATGCATGAGTAATGATGAGATGTTAATGTAAATTAGACTTGCTCGACTGGGTTTACTCGGTTGAGCACCGGTCGTGCTCCTCGATTTTGGGGCGTGACAACAATGTATCCCCATTATTGTTGATTGAGCAATTGACATACTGAGGCATGTCATCAATAACAGTATAATTGATTGCATTGTCTCCGAAAAACCAGTTTTTGTTACTACAGTTGGCATATGCAAAATCAAAACCCAGTTCTCTCCTGAACTTCTCAAGTTTGGAACTGCTACTGAAAGGCTCCATGATGGCAATGAATAAGAGATTGTGTGATATTTTGAGTTGCTTGAGTCTGTCAAAGGCACCCTGAGATGTGATGCCCCTAATATTCTAAATGTGGGACTTAATAATTAGAAGGATGTAGATTGATCATCTTTGTCCTGTGAGAATCTCTTAGCATGAATAATTTTTTCTCTTCTATTTCCTCTGCCACCCTTGTATGATGGACCACCCCTTTTTTATTCAAAACCTCTAGGTGAAAGATGGTGCTTCTCAGTGATTTCCCCAAAGGCTTGAGCAATTTCCTCCTAAAGAGGTGATTAGGTTGAGAAAGCTCAAACCAATATCTCAGCAACATCATCATTATTATTTGATTGTGTATCATTACTTCCATCATTGGATTCTGATTGTTCTGTAATATTTTCATAATCATCTTCAGAGTCACTCGCAATTTGATTATTTTCTATTATTTTTGATTTCTCCCTTGATGCTTTAAATTCAGAATCCACAACATATTTATGTTCTGTTACTACATCATCATTGCCGTCAGCATAAGCATTATCTGTTGATCTTGGATCAATAGATGGTGGATCTGGAGTAGGCTTAGATTGTGATTTTACTGGTTGCCCTGAAGTAAATTTTATCTGAATAGAAGGATGTTTTGACTTGATTTTGAGCAAATCTTGGATAGGGATGTTTGAGTCTGTTGGTTAGAAGGGTTGGGATTGGGTGTGGTGTTGGGACTAATATGAGATTGTTGGTTTTGTTTGGGAGCAGGAGTTTGGTGATTTTCTTCTGTGTATTTAGTCTTAGGATTATTAGGCTTTGGTTGGGAGCTTGTGCTTGCTAGAGTATCTACTTTTGCCTTTGGTACAGGTTGATCTATTGGATTTATTTGCGATAATGGTTGTTTGGATATTTGGGTGGGCTTGATTATTTGGTTACTCTGATGAGGTTGCCATTGGACTCTTTTTTGTGATTTGATATTTTGTCTTGGAACTTGTTGGGGTTGTGATGCACGATCAGTTTGTTTATAATTATTTATAACATCACTCATGGGTTGTTTTACTTCTGTAATTGTCTGTTGTGCTCTGTGGAGTTACTTTCCCGTAGGTTACGCTGTGACGATCCACCAAAGTAATTCTTCCCCCTTGATTATCGATTATATTTCTTTTTGTTTTTCTGAACAATCCACTTATCGTTGTCTTCTTTAGTAGATATATCCACTACTTTAACATCTTCATATCTTTTCATAATCTGAAGTTAAACCTCCTCATCCATTTTTCTTATTTCTGCAAGCGGAAATATCGTGACCTTGCATAAAATAATACTTACAATAAGAGGGGCCGCCTTCATATTCTATGTCCAACCAATAACCATCATCTTCATTAGTACCTAATCTCTTGAACCCAACCCAAGTTGATCTTTTTGGGGTTTTAAAAGATCAATTTTAACTTTAAGCTTGCCTACATTCTCTCTAGACTTAGAGTAAGTAGCCATGTCTGGGGCCATGGCAATGCCTACAAAACTGACCATTCTAGAAAGAATATCCTATCTAAAAAGATGACATAGAAGCTGGTGAATCAAAATCCAAATCGGAGCATTTGTAGTTTCACATCCGGGTACAAAATCAGGGGGTGCATTTGATGATTTTCATTATGTGAGGACCAAGGGTAATGAATGGTTTAAAGTAGATACGATAAAAATCGGTTTCATTGGTAAAGTCAATGTATACATGAGTAGGATCAAACTAGGCCTTCAATAAATCAATATTGATATCTTGTCACACCTATGGTTAATGGTTGCAAATTACAACAGCCGTGGAATATTAGAATTTCCCCTTTCCATCTCTAGCGTGCTTCACCCCTTATTAGGAATTGTCATACCTAACTTATCCATGATGAGATGACCCTTCGGTCCTGTTTTTTTTTTAATTAAAAACTAAGATGTCTAAATTTCATTATATATATATATATATATATATATATATTATCACATCCCAAACTACCCCATAGACCAGTCAGACAAAACATACTTTCAAAATCGATTTGCAAAAAACAAGTATCAAAACTTAAAATTTTATTTACCTTGCTAACAAAAAATTTCCCAACATTGCAACGTCTAGAACACCAACCAAACAACTTCCAATGGACTCAACCTATCCAAAATATTAAAAAATAAATCCTAATTATTCTAGATAAATAATTTCTATAATTTTAGGACAAATCCAAATCAAAGTCAACCATCAGCCCAATTAATCCAAATATGTAGCAGTGGAAGTCGAGACATTGTTCTTAAATATAACTCAATAGTTTTGAACCATTGATTTCTCCTACTAACCAAATTGATTACTCCCTCTGTTCCTGTTTATGTGAACATATTTTCTTTTTGGTCTGTTCCAAAAAGAATGATCCATTTCTAAATTTGAAGACAATTTAGCTTAAACTCAAATTCTACCCTTAATGAGAAACTTTTATAACCACACAAATACTCTCGACCCCTTTTTGACTTGTTTAGGACCACAAATTCAAAAAGTGTTTATTTTTTTCTTAAATTCCGTATCCAGTCAAATATATTCACATAAATTGGAACGGATAAACTACTATGGTATATACAATTTCACATCCCATATTATTACACAATTATATTGTCCTCTCATGATTCCCAATCATTGGGTGATCATTATGTATTCTAAACTAAAAATAAGAAAAGATCGAACTGCAGCAATAAAAATTTCTTCCCATATCAGATTATCTTATTCTTGAAATATTCTATATTTCTAAATAACTACTAACTAATCAATCATTGCATAATCATTATACTATCATAGTGTTACTTTTTAATCATTACAACATCATTAGTTATTTAATGCTCACTTTATTCTTCTTTTCAGGTTGTATAGTTACGGTGCTAACTCCTTCGGCCGCCAGCAATTTTCGGCGAAATTCTTTTTTGTTGATTTTTTTCTTTTCCGTTCTTTCTTCTCCCTATCAAATATTAGCTCCACTATACCAAACTCTTAAAACAAATCCGACAATAGGATATTAAGGAGGGTGGACTTGGCCCAATTATTAACCTTTTAAATAATAATCAAAGTCACTCACTTCTAATTCTTAATTTAAAATATGTAGTCAATCCTCTAATCACTTATTTAATATACTATCTCATATATTATAATAAATTTTCTTCTACTAGCTTAGGCCCAATAACTAAAAAAAATTAATTCTTTAAACCCACAACTACTAAGTATATCAAAATATTTCGGGTTTTATATATATATATATATATATATATTCAAATGTGTATCTCAATCTGAATGAACATTTGGATATTAAGATTCTTTTCGAAATCAATACTAAATAACTATTGTTTGTTTTCTCTACATCTGAATGTATAAAAACAAATTCTTTCCGACCTTGATCCCCTTAATTCCCCACACCCAACACCTGGCTCTTGCCCCCCAAACCCCGAACCTATATATCCTCTTTCCCATAATGTTTGTCTAGATTATATATAAATACTTTTGGAATAATATATTTTGCTTACTAATCAAATATCAGAAAATAAGCAACAAAAATTAAACTACTTATCATACCAAACACATCCTTGGTGTCCTTTTTCTTTCCTTTTCATTTCATCTTTTATTATTCACCTGTGGACTGATATTCATGGGGTATGAAGGCTAAAGATGAATAATACATCTGTTCTTAGCTCATATTCTATTTCAGTATAAACTAAACTAGTCAACTTAAGTAAGCAGTCTTTCAATTTAAGTAAGAAAACTCTCATGTGCTATTTCCTAACATTATACTTTTTCTTTGAGAAATGTATATTTAACCGCTTAAAAATTAATAGCTGATAAAATATATATTTTTTTGCTAGCGAGTACAACTAATTTCGACCTATCAGCCAATTTTATAATTTTTCTTTTTTGTTTTCACCGATCCTATCATTATACTCAGAGTAAAATTCACTTTATCCCCTTAACCTTTAATGATTGGAAAACAAAATCATCCTCACATAGTGAATGGGAAAGGGAACCCCGTAATGCAATATTTTTCTGGTGAGAGTTTCTTTTTTAAAATAAAAATTATTTCTCTCTCTCTATCCTTTCAAAGGAGAAGTATAATATTTCTCATCCAAATTTCAAACTAATACTTGAATTTTGTCTTTCTTGCTTGTATAATTTAAGATGTTTTTCTATTATATTGAGGTAATATTATAGCCATTGTTAAAAATTTTGCAATAAAGAAAACAATCTAATACAAAATTCAAGAAAAATGTTGAACGCACATTCACCATGGATGCTTTAGCATTTCAATGTGAAGGGGAAAAAAATACACTGAAATAGTCTCTCTAACATATATATATTAGATATGTGGCCCGACCGTGGTCACATGGGTGAAATTACATCAACGACCTCATTTTTATTTAGCCCTACAATTTTTTCTCCAAAACAGAATATTAAATATGGAGAGCTTCTTCCTATTCCCAAGCATTGAGCAGCGCGAAATCATCCATGTTCACACACGGAGGAAGCTGAAAAATATTTACATCATATTGTATTTTAGGTGTATAGAAAATTATTGTATTTAGAAAAAATACGGTATATGATTTAGTAGGAGGAAGAAAATTTGAATTCACCAGATTTAGTAGTATCAGTATTTTAAAAGGCGTTTTCGGGGCGAGCCCTGGGGCGAGACGTACCAAAAATGCCCCGAGGCGATAGTATGGGGTGAAAGTCTCAAGAAGCGTACGCCTAGTAATTCGGGGTGTTTGAGGCGCGTTATTGTAGTGAGACGTAAGCCGAGAGACCTTTTCAGATTAAAACAAACTTTGTTGAATAAGTCTCTCATATAATATTCAAATTCTCAAAAATGAGCTTGTAATTACTCAAAAGTTTTAAAAAGGAACTGAAATGTATTAAATTTAAAAGTAAAGGCCTTTTTTTATTGATTGAAACCCCAATTTATGGTCTTTTCCAATTCTTTATCTTGTCCGCTAGTCTGTTAATATCTCCCAAAAGTAATGAATATTATTTTTTTCCAATATAAAAAGAACTCCATTCTCCTTCATAGCATCAAATTTAAAGTTCAAATTGCAGGTTAGTCATTCTTTTTGTTCCTCCATATAGAAATATTTATTCTTTTCGACTCAAGTTACTTGTGTTTGTAAGTAGCATATAATAGATTATTTTGACTAGTTTTTTGTGGGGATAGAGCACATCTATATATATAGTTTTCACATATTTATAATTTTCTTCAATTTTTATGCAATTTTACATGTATAAAATATTTATTATAATTAAATTATTTTATAAAATATTAAAAAATCAAATACCCATGGGGCTTATTCCCCGTGCCTCAGGGCTTACGCCTCGTTGAGGCATATATAAAATACACCGCCTTACGCCCACGCCTTTTAAAACACTGAGTAGTATCACTACTTCCTCCTTATCAAACCAAGTCAAAGTGGACATATAATGACCCGGCCGGTCGTTTCATGTAGTATAATTCCGTCTCCCCATTTACTGCTCAAATTATACTTTTCGATTATTATTTGACTTGTCGGGGTATTGGTTCGGGTCCGGTGAGGTTTGGAATGATTTGGAACACTTAGTTTCAAGATTTAGAACTTAAGTTGAAAAGGTTTTGTGGTGCCGAGGTAGATTAATTAATATAAAGGTTGTAGAAATTTTTCGGACGTTTTGGATTGAACAGTGTGCAGGGGAATTAAAGAAAAATATTTGGCAGAAAGATGCATTTCTGCGGTCCACTTTACGGCCGCAGAATCACTCTGCGGGCCGCATAATGGTCGCAAAATGGTCAGAAGCTTGGCAGACGTGAGTGTAAATATGCGGTCAATTATGCAACCGTAGAACTGATTTGCGGTGCATTATGCGACCGCAAAACAAGTCTGCGGGCCTCATAGTGACCGCACACCCGGGCAGAAAATACCTAGTTCCGAGGGGCCATTTCGCGGGTCGCATGATCATTATGCGGTCGCATATGCGACCGCAGAGTATGTTTCAGAGCTTCATTTTTCAAGTTTTATAAAGCCGATCCCATTCTTATAAAACATTATTGGGGGTCATTTTGAAGGGTTTCAGCTGATATTTTAGAGAGAGGTGAGAGCATCTTAGAGAGAGAAAGTGAAGACCTAGTCATTTGTCCATCAATTTTTGTTCAAGGTTTGAAGATATCACAAGGATCTTGCTAGGGCTTCAAAGAGGTAAGAATTTCTAACCCTAGTCTTCAATTTCGAGTTTGGGTAAAGATGGGTGATTGGGAGTATGATTCTTGGGTGTGAGAGTATTATGTATGCATGTTTTTACCAATAAGGTTTGCGGGAAGGTTGTTGAGTTCAAATGGGTAAAGATTGGGTTGAAAATAGTAGAAATCTTCAAAAACTTTAATTAAAGATTTGAGGGTCGAGTTGATATCGGAATTTGGTGAAATTTGTATGGTTTGACCCGTGGTTGAATGGGTTCATATTTCGTAACTTTTGTCGGGTTCCGAGACGTGGGCCCTACGGACGATTTTTGAGCGCAAATTATGGATTTTATTGGAAAATTAATATTTTCATATGGAATTGATTCCTATAATCTATATTGACTAAATTGAATTAATTGTGGCTAGATTCGAGGCATTTGGAGGCCGATTCGCGAGGCAAAGGTATTGCAGAATAAATAATTTCATGATTTGAGGTAAGTAACAGTTCTAAATTTGGTCATGAGGGTATGAACCCGAGATTATGTGATATATGATTGGTTTTGAGGAGACGCACATGCTAGGTGACGGGCGTATGGGCGTGCACCCTAGGAATTATGACTTGGTCAATTCCATGGAACTGTGTAGTTGAATAATCTGTTGATTTCCGAACAGTTTTTCACGTATTTAGAGAAATTAATCTATAAATCATGTTTAAACTATGTGTTGACATTGTTGGGACTCATAGAAGTCGGGTACATGTTGAATTATCTAGTAAATTGTTGTTTCATACTCAGTCACGATTGTTACTCGCATATTACATCTCAGTCTCTCTTATTCATTATTGATGCATCATATCATTGTTGTTGGGCTACTTGTCATGATTTCTAAGAGCCCGAGAGACTAGAGAGGTTGATGACTGAGTGAGGCCGAGGGCCTAATTGTGAGGATAATTATGGGATCGGGTTGCACGCCGCAGCATGTTTCATTGATTTATGACATGATTGGCTTGTTATAGCGCTTGGGCTGAAGGAGCTCCTCTGGAGTCTTTACACACCCCCAGTGAGCGCAGGTACCTACTAAGTGCGAGTGCGAGTGCGAGTGCCGAGTGCTGAGTGATTGTGAGGAATGAGTGACTGTAAGGAAAAAGTGACCGTGAGGTTGGAGTGAATGAGAGGACTGAGTGACTGTTACTCTGAGAAGATACATTGATTTCATTATTGCTGCATTTCAGCTGTCATATATCATTGTTTTGGAAAAGTTCTTAAAGATATTATCTTCTGTTTCAGTAGAAGTTGATATGAAATTACTGCGAAATTTTAAAAGTTGAACTTGAGAGCATGCCTACCCTTTTATGTTGAAAATTACTATATTTGGACTTAGCTGTGAAGCTCGTCACTACCTTCGGTTCTTATTTATTATTGTTACTTACTGAGTTGGTTGTACTCATACTACACCCTGCACTTCGTGTGCAGATCCAGGTGATTTCGAACACAGCGGGTGTCGATTCTTTAGCACAGTTGATTTTCCAGAGATTCAAAGAGAGCTGTCGTGTTTCGCAAACCTTGTCTCTCCTTCCCTATCTCCTTGTTTGCTGTATTTGGTATCGGACTATTATAGACCGTATTTTTCCAAACTTGTAATGTATAGATGCTCATGTACTCAGTGACACCGGGTTTTGAGAATATAGTTTACCCAGTATTTGTGGGATTTTCTCTTAAACTTAGTTATTATATTTTCAGTATTTAAAAGAAATTATGGGTTATTGATGATGTCGGCTCGCCTAGTATTGAAATAGGTGCCATCACGACATGTGAGATTTTGAGTCGTGACATAACACTTCCTCGTTATCCAAAAATGGATTCAAACCAAGAAAATTTGGCGGTGCAAGAAAATATGAATCCAAATGAACATAACACGAATACAACAACCATGAATATGAACCAAGATAATATGTTTGATCGAGTTAGGGACAAGTTGTGCAGATCTTTAGGGATGACATCGGACAACAGTTTGTTGACAACAACAACAACAACAACAACCCAATATAATTCCACTAGTGGGGTCTGAAAAGGGTAGTGTATACGCAGACCTTACCTCTACCATGAGGTAGAGAGGCTGTTTCCAATAGACCTTCGGCATCCTTCCCTCCAAGAACTCCCCACCTTATTCTTGGGGTGACTCGAACTTATAACCTCTTGGTTGGAAGTGAAGGTTTCTTACCATCAGAGAAACCCCTCTTGTCGATGTTCTTGGACAACAGTTTGTTGAATGAATACGAATTAGTCGATGTTGATTCTCACAGCAGTTTCAACAATGTTGTGCTCTTAGATGATGATGAAGAACCCGATGGAGAATATTATGGAGAAGCTGACGATGATGAGCAACATTGTTTAGGAAATGAGTTAGAGTTATATGATGTTGATCAGGAAATGGAGAATGATTTCACTGAAGAAGATGTTGTTGTAGGTCCAATCTCCGGAATACGATATAGAGATAAAGATTCTTTGTTTGCATTCTACAAAGAACATGCACGATTGAAAGGATTCTCCGTCGTCAAAAGAAATTCTAAGAATAAGGGTGGTGACACTGCCATGTATAGGACTAACTATTGTGATAGGGCTAGGATTCGAAAAACTATGTTTACCACCAAGAGTAACAATTGTAAAGATAGGCTCATTGCTGTTTTGGATGATTGTGGTTGTTGGCGCGTCTCTAAGGTCATTCACGATCACAATCACGATTTGCTCCCTTCCATATCGCATCTGATGGCTGGACATAGGTCCGTTTATAATTCTTTGAAGAGGGATCTTGTAGCTCGCGGTCGATCTAGCATTAGACCCTCCAAGAATATTAGACTTGCTGAGGTTCAGCGTGGTGGACCGCAAAATTTGGGTTGCACTCTAAAAGATTGTAGAAATTTTATTTTAAAGAGTAGAAATTTTGAAATGCAGAAGGGTACGCTGTCATGACCCCATTTCCCTCCGTAGGAGGCCGTGATGGCACCTAGTCTCTAAGACTAGGTAAGCATAATACTTACTGAATTAATAGCAAAATTCAACCAACAACTGTTAAATATGAAATAGAAATCTCTATACAAAACGTACAATCCCAAAACTGGTAGTACAAGTCATAAGCTCTACTGAGTTTACTAGAATTGTCTTCTAAGTACAACTGTTCCGGAATAGAAATAAACAGTACAAGTATAATATCAGAGGGTGACTTTGAGGCCTGCGAACGCGATGACAGGTTTACTTTGAGTCTCCACAGCAAAACCCGGACAGCTAGCTAGTAATCAACAACACCCGAGGTACCTAGATCTGCAAAAAATGTGTAGAAGCGTAGCATGAGTACACCACAGCGGTACCCAGTAAGTATCAAGACTAACCTCGGTGGAGTAGTGATGAGGAACAGTCAATACATCCATTGGACTAAACAACCTAAACAAGTATAATATAGAACTAATAGGGAACAATATTAATATGAAGCGAGGCATAATGACAATAATAATACAATGCTTGTAATAGGGACTAAAAGCAACATGTAGCCACGAGGAACAACAGGTAATAACACTGTAGAGTAAGTTGGACACAGTTTAAATCTGGTGAAACCAAATAAAGGAAAACAAGTAATAACTCTATAAGAACAACCGTTTTCACACTAGGTTTATCCAAGAATTTCCACGATGTACCATACCTCAAATCACAAATCACGGGTCCCAATTCGTGAACCCTAATCACTTGGCATCTTGTGCCCACATTACAACTTATAACTGCATGGACGACTCATGTGCCAAGAGGGTGACAACATCTAATATCCGCACAGACAACTCACGTGCCAACATGGTAACTCTCACACAGAAGGCAAGTAAACAAGAGTACATGTAAATAGTCAATAATATCAGGATTCATCTTCTTAACCAAAATGGGTGATTAATTACGTGTATGCTTGTGCAAGTGTCCTATCACAATTCAAGTCAACGAGCAAGAGTAGAGAAAATGAATGGCGCATAAGAAACGATCACAACAAAAGGTACAAGGTAAACTTGCACAAGGTATGCACACTACTGTACAAATATCAATAATAACAATGCCCCCATGCCATCACAAGTCATCACAAATCATTCCCTGACATAGCCCACCTTGTCTCGCCACGTGCACAATAGTAAAGTATATGCCTACCTTGTCTCGCCGCACGCGCATAATAATGTTCTCACCTTTTCGCCACATGCGCAAACTCACATATATAGCTCGTCTTGTCACACCGCATATGCAAATATCAATAGTAACAACAACACGGCAGAAACCTCGTGCAAACACCCGAATAATCCTCCCAACAATATCATGTTTTCCAAAAACATAACAACACAATAAAATGACTTTCACAATATGTGCCCATATGCCACAACATTTCCTCAAAACAATTTCAATACCACAACCACATATAGCCCTCGGCCCAACAACACTGAGTACAACCGCAACAACAACAATAACACGAGAATACAACAAGTACTTCAGCTCAAGAACTTCAGAACACAAAGAAACGGTAGAACGAGCTCACAAAGAAAGACACAACAGAGAATACCGGTCTCAACAAGAATAACTCAACAAAGGAGATATAATACGTAACAATGATTACACAAAAGTACAATTCTACAGTAAAAGAGAGATATCATGAATCAATGATTCCAACTAAGGACAAGTCAACAATGAAAAGGGATAGCAAAACTTCATTTAAGGTTGATCGATTACATAAGAGATACCAACAAATTCAATTAAGGATAAGCAATTACGGAAAAGATAATAATAAGTTCAATTAAGTATAAGCAATTACGAAAAAGATAATAATAACTTTAATCAAGGATAAGAAATTACAGAAAAGATAATAATAACTCCAATTAAGGATAAGCAATTACAGAAAAGATAGCATGGCAATAAAAGAGGCAACAACTACAATTAAGGCACTTAAGAGTTCAATAGGCAATAAGGGTAAAACATAAATCGATTAATTCCAAATAAGACATATAAGGGTAAATTTAATAAATGGAGGATTTAACATGATAAAACAACTTCATATCTAATGAACATAAGAACCTAAGATCTCTAAACGGTCAAATTGCCACAATTAAGCCCGGGTACGTACTCGTCACCTCGCGTACACGGCCTTCACATGACACAATTAACACAAATGACTCAAATCCTAAGGGATAGTTTTTCCCACACAAAGTTAAGCAAGATACTTACCTCAAAGAAGCTAGACTGGTACTCTAAAATGACCTTCTCGAGTAAAACAACCTCCGCACGACTCAAATCTAGCCAAAATAACTTCAAATCATAAATAAAACTCATAGGAAATAATTTCGGATATAAAGCTTCGATCTTTAATTAAAACTAAAAAGTCAACCCAAAAGTCAATCCCCGGGCCCGCACCTCGAACCCGACAAAATTTACAAAACCCAAACACCCATCCCGATACAAGTTCAACCATACAAAAATTATCTAATTCCGACATCGAATCGCCCTTCAAATCCTCATTTTATATTTTTGAAAGATTTATACAAAATTCTCATCTTCTTCCATTCAATTCACTAATTTAATAATAAAAATAATTATGGAATCATAAAATATAATCCATTTCAGATAAATAACACGTACTCCAATCAAACACGTGAAAAACTCTTCAAATATCGCCCAAATCCGAGGCCTCTAGCTCAAAAGATGAAAAATGGATAAAATCCTCAATTTTGGAAATTATATTCTGCTGCCCAGGTATAACACATCGCAATCGCGGAAATGCATTTCTGATCGCGAAGTGGGAATGACTACTGCCCAAAAATGTACTATGCGGTTGCGAACAAATGCATGCGATCACGAAGAAGGGAACAACTACCGCCCCAAGAAATGTATTACGCGATCACAAACGAATACATGCGATCGCGAAGGAGAAAAAATACCAACTGCCAAGGAGAACTCATACGTACGCGATTGCGAAACACTCCCTGCGAACGCGAAGAATATTTTCTACCAGCCTCCAAATTACACTATGCGAACGTGGTTGTTTAATTGCGAACGCGATGAAGAACTCTAGATGCCAGCAAATCAGCAGTCCAATAACATGGAGAACCCGAAGCCCATCCGAAACACACCCGAGGCCCTCGGGATCCCGTTCGAACATACCAACTAGTTCCATAACATAACGCGAACCTACTCAAGGCCTAAAATCACATCAAACAACATCAAAACTATGAATCGCACTTCGAATTGAACTTATGAACTTTCAAATCTTCCAACTTTCAAAACCCGTGCCGAAACATATCAAATCAACTCGGAATGATGTCGAATTTTGCATGGACATCCCAAATGACATAACAGAGCTAATCTATTTTTCGAAATCGCAATCCGAGTCTGATATCAGCTAATTCAACTCCCGATCAAACCTCTCAACCTTCCAAAACTTCAACTTTTCAATTTTCACCAAAATGCTTCAAATTATCCTACAGACGTCCAAATCCAAATTTGGACGCGCACCTAAGTCTAAAATCACCATAAGAAGATATTGAAATCATCAAAATTCCATTTCGGAGTCGTCTACACAAAAGTTAAACTCCGGTCAACTTTTTCTGCTTAAGCTTCTAACACAAGAATCCTTCTTCCAAATTGACCCTGAATCATTTGAAAACCGAACTAGACTATACACGTAAGTCATAAAACCTAATATGAAGTTGTTCAAAACCACCGAACGAAATACTAATTCTCATAACGACCGGTCGGGTCGTTACATTCTCCCCCTCTTAAACAAACTCTCGTCCTCGAACGTGCCAAGAATCATTCTGAAGTCCTCAAATCACTGGATGTACTCACCATACATATACCCGAGGGTAATCCCACGTCACTCCAATCCACATAGGCCCGGCAACACCATCTCAACTAAAGATTATTTCCTCCACCAACGCTACTAGGCCTTAGAACCAAATTTTCTCACTATCCACTCATTTCCAAAAGACCCGATTTCCATATCAACACACGGTATCAGCCTCATCCAGCTATAATAACCCGTGCCTACACCCACCAGGTACAACCACATGATGTAACACATCACACATATACCCATAACAACATTTCCGGCCACAATAGTTATCCATGATCAAATCCAGCACCGGCAATTAACCTCATACCAGCTAGAACCCTATTCCAAACCTCCACAACACCGACAACGATGCAAGAAACATGAAGATGCCATGAATATTCACTCAAATCAACAAGTCACACCCAACACCACTTGGGCACATACCTCGCAGGCTAAAACCCAATAAGCACGGTACGAATATGACTGAATATACAAGGAAACACATGAAAGAACTATCAAACAAGCCCAAAAGGCACCACTCTTTATCAATACCATACTATGAATCAATTTCACAAGGGAGAATCAAAGTATATGAACAAATCGCAAGAATGTCATCCTAATATAACTCCACTGCGGCATGTAGCCCGGTTCAAACATATCAAATTACCTGTAGAACGCGTGGATCCCATCCTCAACTCTAAATCACAAGTAGTATACATATCATACCAACCGAAACCTTCCGCTAACAAAAATCAAAACACATACAGGACCCCCACCCATTAGAGCATCTAAATAACAAATCGTAACCAACCATCCAAAAATCACATCAAAACTATCGTAATGAGTAACTAACGTAGGTTATATGACTTATATGGTTGCTATGAAAAACTAGTGGCCGATACATATGACCTTGATGAATGAAATTATATATTGGTTATTACATAAACGGTCAATATAACTATGAATCGCAATGATGTAATTAATATAGGTTATATGACTACAACCTTAGTCAATGGACTTATATGATTGTTATGAATAACTAGTGGCCGATACGCATAACCTTAATGAATGAAATTATATTTTGGCTATTATATAAATGATTAATATAACTATGAATCACAACGATGTAATTAACTGTAACGACCCGGCAGGTTATTTTGAGAGTATTAGCCCTAAACCCCTATTTATTTCTCCCTCTATTTCATTTTGTGGTTACGTGACTTGTCGGGAGATTTGGTTTTTGGTTTCGGAGTGAAATGGGACACATAGTCCCTAAAATGGAAGTTTAAATCGTAGGAATTAACCGTAGTTTGATTGGTTTGAAGACGACTCCAGAATATAGTTTCAAAGGTCCCAATAGCTCCACTGGGTGATTTTGGTCTTAGGAGCGTGTCCGAATGTTGATTCGGAGGTCCGTAGGTCATTTCGGCGTCAGTTGGTGAAAGTTGGAAAATTTGATAATTTTTGGAAAGTTTGCCTGGGAGTGTACCTTTTGATATCGAGGTCGAATTCTGATTACGGAAGTTGGCGTAGGTCTGTAATGTCAAATGTAACTTGTTTGCAAAATTTGAGGTCGATCGGACTTGATTTGATAGGTTTCGGCGTCGAATGTAGAAGTTAGAAGTTCTAAAGTTCATTAGGCTTGAATCAATGTGCAATTCGTGTTTTTAGCATTCTTTGATGTTATTTTAAGGCTCAAATAAGTCCATATGATGTTTTAGGACTTGTTGTTATATTTGGACGGGGTCTCGGGGACCCCGGGTGTGATTCAGATTGAATCCAAAACAAATTTTGGACTTGTGAAAATGCTAAAGCTCCTAGTTCTGGTGTCATCACACCTGTGGAGGGATTGGCCATAGGTGCGGACTCGCATGTGCGAGAAATGGAGTGCAGAAGAGGTTATGGGAAGTCCAGGTAGGACTCGCTGGTGAGGAACAGTTTCCGCAAAAGCGGCTTCGCTTCCCGGTGGGGAGATGCGCATGAGCGACTGGGTTGCAGGTGCGACATGTTTTGCCGCAGGCACACATGCGCAGGTGCAACCCTATTCTTGCAGAAGCGGACCCAGGGGACTCCATCGCAGGTGCGTAGCCGCAGATGCGGCTGTGGGTTCGCATATGCGATTTATCTGGGCAGAAAATGGGATTTTTCGAGGGTTTGATTTCATAATCCATTTTTGGACCTAGAGAGCTCGATTTGTCTCAATGTTTCGAGGGTTTTGCAAGGAAATCATTTGGGTAAGGATTCTTAACTCATTTTTGATTAATCCCCGCGAATCTACTGTTATTTTTGTCATTTAATTAGTGTTTCTAGTTGGATATTGGAGAAAAATTGGGAAAACTTCTTAAGATAAAATTTGGGGATTTGAACGGCGATTTGAGGTCGGATTTGAGTAATTTTGGTATGGGTGAACTCGATATAGAATGGGTGTTCGGATTTTATAATTTTTGTCAGGTTCCAAGACGTGGGCTCGGGTTGACTTTTTAGAGCGATTTTTCCATTCCTTGCTAAAGTCGTAGTTTCGTTATTTAAATTAGTTTCTTATAATTATATTTATAGTATGTAATTATTTTGTCTAGATTCGAGCCGATGGGAGTTGAAATATCGAGAAAAATACCTTCTTATTGATTGATTGAGCGAGGTTTGAGGTAAGTGACTTGTCTAACCTTGTGTGGGGGAAATCCACTTAGGATTTGGTATTGTTGTAACAATTTGTGATATATGAGTGCCGTGTAAGTGAGGTGACGAGTGCGTACACGGGCTAAATGTGAAAATTCCGGTCTTTTCTAAGTGGTTTTATTTTAGTCTTTAATTGGGTTATTCAAGTACGTGTAGTCATCATGTTTAACCTAATTTCACATGTCTACGTGTCTTATCTCTTACTTGAAATTTGTGCAACATGCTTAGTTGAATTACTTGCTTCCTTGATTTTGTATTAAGTCTTTAACTGTAGGATTCCTTGCTGTACTTTTATTGTCCCATTGGTTATGTGTTGTATATTTACTGTTGAGACTACGAGGCGGTACTTCAAGAGTGTTCATGTTATATATTTACTTTTGGGACTACGAGGCGGTACCACGGGAGTGCCCTTGTTATATATTTACTTTTGGGACTACGAGGCGGTACCTCAGGAGCGCCCATGTTGCATATTTACTTTTGAGACTACGAGGCAGTACCTCGGGAGCGCCCATATTGCATATTTACTTTTGGAACTACAATGCGGTACCTCAGGAGCGCCCCTGTTGCATGTTTACTTTTGGGACTACGAAGCGGTACATCGGGAGTGTCCCTGTTGAGTTTTTACTTTTGGGACTACGAGGCGGTACCTCAAGACCGTCCCTATTGTTTACCTCTATTTGTTGTGTTGATGATGTTGTTGTTATTGTTTCTTAACTTGTAAGAATCTTGTTTTCCCTCATGTGTTGTAGTTTTCTTCCTGAATCCCGTGTTGTTATCTTTCTGTAAATTCTCATTGTTCACTTCTCAGTCATTTCATTATATTATTATATCTTCTGCCTTGCTTCCTACTATTTCCAGTAGGGCCCTGACCTGACCTCGTCACTACTCCACTGAGGGTAGGCTTGGCACTTACTAGGTACCGTTGTGGTGTACTCATACTACTCTTATGTACATCATTTTGTGCATATCCAGGTACATCCTACCAGACCAGATATCGGAGAGCTAGACCGTAGTGGAGACTTCAAGGCATATTTGCCAGCGTCCGTAGACCTTGGAGTCCCCCTCTATCTTTATTATGTTATTTTCCTTATTCTCATTAGACTCTGATGTATAGAGATATTTAGTATTTCTCTTTAGAGCTTGTGACTAATTTCTACCGGGTTTTGGGAGTTGTAACTATTTTGAATCACAGTTTTATTTATTTCAGACAATGTGGTTTGATTTTCAGCTTATATTCCGTTATTCCGCATTATTGTTAGGCTTTCCTAGTCTTGTTGACTAGGTGCCGTCACGACATTCTACGGAGGGGAATTGGGATCATGACAAGTTGGTATTAGAGCTTTAGGTTCATAGGTGTAATGAGTCACAAGCAGGTTTAGTAGAGTCTCGCGGATTGGTGCGGAGACATCTGTACTTATCTTCGGGAGGATATGGAACTGTTAGGAAAAGCTTCACTTCTTTGATTCCTTATTGTGAAAGATTTTGACTTCGGACTCTAAATTTCTGTCTTTCTATTCTCTCACAAATAGTGAGGACACGTATAGTTGGATCGGATGACCAGACACCTGCGCCCACTGCTAGAGCCGCGAGAGGCCAGGGCCGGGGTAGAGGCCGAGGATGTCCACGTGGTGCATCTAGAGCACCCGCACGAGCTTCTACAGAGGAGCCATCAGTAGCTCAAGTTGGAGGGTAGGCACCTGAGACGCCTGTTACTGCACCAGCCCTCCATAGGACTCCCGCCCAGTTTCTAAGCATGTTCATCACCTTGGCTCAGACAGGATTGATACCACTTGCTCCTGTTATATCTCAGGTCGGGGGAGGAGAATAGACTCCCGCCGCCCATACCCCAGAGCAGCTAGTCCAGGTCGACCAGGTTCCAGAGGTCATACCAATGGCAGTCGGTAGCTCTAGTTCAGCCCGAGGTTAGGGGAGCAGTTTCTGAGGGGAGCACTTCAGGCTCGAGAGGTACAAAAAGTACCATCCTCCTACTTTCAGTGGCTTGGCGTTAGAGAATGCCCAGGGTTTTCTTGAGGAGTGCCATCGTATCCTCCGTACTATGGGTGTTGCGGAGTCTAATGGGGTCTCTTTCACTACGTTTGTCACAACCCAAAATCCACTATAGGTCTTGATGGCGCCTAACGCCGCTGTCAGGCAAGCCAGCGGTGATTTACCCATTGGATTACTCATTTTATTACTTTGGAATTCATAATTTCCAATAATTAAACAATATAAAATAGAATTTACAGGGTAAATGATGATGTTTACATGAACCAAAATAATGAACAACCCGAAGGAACCCCCAAAATCCGGTGTCACAAGTGCATGAGCATTTTCTAAGGAGTATAACAATAATACAACATTTATCCAGAATGTAAATAAGACAGGATAAAATAAATAGTACGATGGTGACTCGGTGGACTGAGATGCGTAGCCTGGGTTGCAGCTCACATAATATCTCCTCAACAGATGAGCCAGGATGATCACCATATGAACCTGTCAGATCCTGCACATTTAGTGCAGAAGTGCAACATGAGTACGTAAATCAACGCGTACCCAGTAAGTATCTAGCCTAACCTTGTAGATGTAGTGACGAGCGGTCGACATCGACACTTACTAGAGGTCCAAATAAATAATATGATAATTCATAACATATATGAAGTGCACATCAATAGTGGACTAAATATGTAATTTCATAATTTTCCAATTATTTCTTTCAAAGTATAAATTTCTCGATCTTGTATTCTACCTTAATAGCTCAGAAAATGCCAAGTGTCAATACCAAATAATTAAGGAATACCATAAAATTCCAGGCATCAGCGGAAGGTTTATCTCGTGAATATTCGGACTAATGGCGATATAACGCACGATTTTGCCGAGGCCGTTCATCCTGATCTAGAATAATGTGTTCACTGCCGAGGGTCGTGCGACACAAACCATAGATGCACTTATATACTGCCGAGGAGTTCCGCTGGCTCCACAAGAAAGGAATGAAGTTACCGAATTACCAGACACGTATTTACAATACATTATATGAGCACAGGATGAATATAATCTTTATTGTTTCTCAAATAACTCGCCCACAACTTAAAGTGTTAAGGCTCGGCCTATTATACATATATTTATTTTTAAATCAAATTCAATTATAACTTTAATTAATTAAGCTAGCAGAGCGAGTTCAAATAATTCTATTATTACATGATAAAGTCCTAAGTCTACCCGGACATAAACATTCTTTAACTACGTACAGACTCTCGTCACCTAGTGCATACGTAGCACTCACAACTAGTTGGACATAACAATAAATATCACCTAGGGGTAGTTTTCCCCTCACAAGGTTAGACAGGAGACTTACCTCGCTCCGAAGATCCATAACCGGCTCCAACGCCACTCAAACACCTCAACCTGATGCTCGTCTCTTCAAAACTAGTCAAACAACGTGCAAACCAATCAGAATATACCCCAATACGTATAATTTAACAATCTATAATGATTCCCAACTTCGCTCAAAAGGCAACAAAGTCGATTCCCGGGTCCACGCACCTGGATTCCGAAATTATTTTGAAGATAAACTCTACCCAAAACTCCAAGAACTCAAATATATGATTTATTCCTAATTCCATGACCAATTTCGTGGTAAAAATCCAAAAATACCAATTTCTGGGTTTTCTGCCAAAAACCCCACAATTTCTACTAATTTCCATGTTTAAATCTTTATAGAATCCATGTATTTAACTCACAATAGGTGAGATACTTACCTTGACATAGATGATGAAAACCTCCACTTGAAGCTCTCCAAAAATTGCCTAAACCAAGAGAGAATGAAAGAAAATGGGCCAAATCTCGTTCTTAAAAGAACACACTGCCCAACGACCTTTCGCATCTGCGGTCCATTAGCCGCTTTTGCGGCTCCACAGATGCGATGGTCCTCCTCGCTTCTGCGGATTTCCCTCGCTTCTGCAAATAAAAGGTCCACTTTTGCGGACTCACATCTGCGGCGACACTGCCACTTCTTCGAAGCAGCCCTCCCTCACACTTTCCTCTTCTGCGATCGATCCGCTGCAGGTGCGACTCCGCTTCTGTGGTCCACCTGCCTGCTTCTACGACCCCTGCCTCAGTCATGCCTGGCCATTTCTACGAAGCCCATGTCATTTCTGCAACCGGGCTTCCGCAGGAGCAATCACACCAGCAGCAGAAATGTTCTAGCTTTTCCTTAAGTCTAAAAGTCGATTTGTTAACCATCCGGAATCCACCCGAGGCCCTCAGTACCTTAACCAAATATACTAACACGTCCAAAAATACAATACAAACTTACATGGGGTCTCAAATCACACCAAACAATATCAAAGTTGCAAATCGACGATCGAAACCTTTCTTTAAACTTTCAAACTTCGACGAACGCATCTGATTCATATCAATACATTCCGGAATGATGCCAAATTTTGCGGATAAGTCATAAATCACAATACAAACCTATTCCAAGGCTCGAAATCCCAAATGGACATCGGCAACACCAAAGTCCACCTCAAACAAAACTTAGGAAATTCTAAAGCCTTCCAAATACCAACTTTTCATAATGAGCGCCGAAATGCTCCCGGGTGATCCGATACTCAACCTGAACCTACGTCCAAGTCCAAAATTATCATACAAACCTATTGGAACCTTTAAATCCCGATTCCGAAGTCGTTTACTCAAAAGTCAAACCTTAGTCAATTCTTCCAACTTAAAACTTCCGAAATTAGTATTTTCTTTCCAAATCAACTCCGAACTTCCCGCAATTCAACTCTGACCACACGTACAAGTCATAATACCTCAAATGAAGCTACTCAAGGCCTCAAACCACTGAACGACGCGCTAGAGCTCAAAATAACCGGTCAGGTTGTTACTTTCTCCCCCACTTAAACATACGTTCGTCCTCGAACGTGCTACGAACTGTTCTGGAGTTGTCCAAAAATCACTGTTTAACACCTCGTGCACCTACCCGTGCCACCACAACCCAGTTGAACACATTAGCTCGAGTCAGACTGAAGATCCTCCCTTTTATTTATTTGATAAGCCTTAGAACCAAATTCCAACCTCCGAATTTCTCTACAAGACTTGATTCTAACATACGAACGTCGTATCAATCACCACACACTGTACCAAAACATGATCATGGACCTATGCTGAAATCTAACCATGAACCACATAAGTCGGTTGCCCGTAATAACATCCTCCGACCACAATAGCTGAAATTTCGTGAATCTGATGCCCGCAATACATCTCATGACGCATATAAGTCCTGTTCCAACTTCCGAAATACTGCCATGATGGCAGAGATGTGTAGAAACTAATAACCACCTACCGAATCAACAAGTCATGGAGTCTCTCCTCCTGATAAGGACCATTACCTCATTCTGAACTAAATAACGATATTTGCTCTTAAATATACCTTATATAAATCTGATTGCACTAATTTCAGGTCCAATAATCTCGTCTCACCCAGTACAAACTGCTTAGGCAATGAGTCACCTCAAACACTGACCAAGATCTTATGAAGCACCATCAAAGCTCCAATAAGCTACTACTCGAATATAACTCATAAGGAAGAACGAACTTTGACAGGGAATTACCCAGCCTGCGTAACGAATAAAATGACTGAATAAATGTTATGAACCTACCTCAGGGACGAAAAACAAGACACATAATATAAGTGTAAGAAACTATGGTCAACATCTCGTTGTTGCGGCGTGCAACCCGATCCGACATGACACTATTGCGGCGTGCAACCCGATCCAAACTTGACAATATTACAACGTGCAACCCGATCCAAACAGAATACCCGTGGCAGCGTGCCACCCGATCCGCACATAACAATTAAGAAGAAAACACACACATCAAGCTGTAACGCTTATACTTACGAAACGCCAGAATATCGACCACAAGCACACCAAGTGCACAATACAAATCCTGGGGAGACGGATAGCGCCATACACTACTAAACCCAAGCACAACTAAGGTATAATAATTGACCTGCATCTCGAGAGCCATCCTGCTCATAAAACACCACAAGCTACATGAGGTCCCAGCACATGTGCAAATAATCAGGCCATCTCACAGCCCACATGGCACAATAGAGATTTACATGGAATAGCTGACGATGGGAATAACATCCAATGCCCGACGACTCCTCCGTAAGCAACGCTATGACGAATGAACACATCCAACCTGACGTAGAGCACACATTCACATTAGACCCACAAACGGACCTCAAACTGATTTTGATCACACCACACTAGGCCAATAACCTTCCAAAGGTCCATAATGGCCCTATTCATGACACTTAAGAACAACCGTCAAATCCGAACCAAACTCACATGGTCCACAACCCAAGGAATAGAATGCCTCTCAGGCATAAACTCTCGCATTTGTGATTCTACGATAACCTCTATACTTGGTTTTAATCTTTAATAATCAAGTGACTAACATGCCACACTTATACAAATATCCTCGTGGGGTACGCTCCCACGACCTTCAACCCCGTAGGGTACGCTCCCACAACCTTTAACTCAGGTTGTAAAGTCCGCACATCCATACCACCATTCGTTCTAATTACGTAAAGCAAATCAAGAATCTGCAAATCAATATATAAAGCCTCTTACACAGAACGTCGTTCTCATGTGACACTAAAGAAAATGCCAGCATACTCTGAACATCTGAATTTCCCCTTCTCATCCAAGCCCGTGACATTCTTGTCAACACCGAACCGCAACCTTGATCTTCGACTTTCAAATTCCCATGCCGCTCACTGCACCCATCATGCCGCTACGCAAGAATATAAGAATTCATCGTAACCCCTGAACTACTAGTGTAATAAACACTTCATTGGCTAGAAACCTTTCACTTAGCTTATTTCAGAAGAACCAATGTAACATCCAACTGAATTCCCAAACAGCATAAAATACAAACCTCAAGTCGTGATCTAAACCGTCATGACTCTTCAGGAATCCATTTACACAACAAAGCCATTTGAATCAAATACCTCCCAAATCAATCAAGTTATGGTGGATGTCAAGCCCACACGTATAACCACAAACCATATGTATAACTTCTTATACCGAAGGAACTGATCATTTCCACAATCATGTCAATTCAACCATTACTAACTGACCCAACTTCTTCCAATTCACTCTCGACTTGCCTTAGAAATAATAATAGCTCCATTCAAAAATGTAACGAACCAAATTTGAACTCATCCTGAGTGACCCGCATCACGAGACCACATTGTCTCCTTACTCATGAACCATCTCATACTCTTCTTACGCGCACAATAGCATCAACAACTGGTACACCCATTCTGCAAGACCTTCCACGAATCTGAAGCTATTTCTTCCTTTCCTCCAATACTGCCCTGCATACCGGATGATAACATAGAATATTCCAAGTCCCGTTCGTAATCTACTATGAAAACTGGATCCTTAACCATATAACGAACCCGAAATCCTTAGGCACTGCACTTATTTCTTGAACCCACTAGGACCGTTGTTGAGATTCACCCACTCTGACCTGATCCCGAATATAACCAAACTTCAACGCTTTGCTAGCACATGAACACCCCCTCAAAAAAGCAACCAATTGAATTCTTTTCCATGTATATTACATCCACAAGAAGCATAAACTCTGGGTCTTCCCAAAACCTGCACCTCAATCGATAAGGCGAGGTATATCACATATTTATCAAGTTCCTTACTTGAATTACTCCTGATATTTTCTTTTCTTAGTCATAAATAATCCACCAACGCATCGATAACCAGAAACCACACAAGAGACAACCATGCGATCCAATCATAGATGGTGGGGCTCCTCCCACTTAGCTTAAAACTACAATTACATAAATCTAGAACTCACTAAGATTCCTCTTTTTCAATTACCATGATCTCGCACCGTTAACCCGCCAAATTTCTCGAAATCTTTTGTTAAACTTTTCATGAAACATTCCGAATTATTGGCCATAATCGCATACCCGACCTTCTGTTGGGTAGTAAGTAGGACTCTTCGTAGAAACTTCATCAAAATCACACAACCACTAATTCCGCTCATAGGAGATCACTCACCTGTGGAATTCCTTACTGACATCCTGCAACGACGCTACCCTGGGTACAACTACCATGAAATTAGTAAACTCTCCTGAGCCCATGCTCACCCACCAGCTGTACAAGTCCATTCATTCCCCCTTGACATCAACTGAAAGTTCGACAATATATTCCAAACTCGAAGTCATGTTGCATCCGAAATGATAATCAAACCTTCACACCCCTCTTCATTTCAAGCAACTCCTTTGTGCCATATTCAATCTTTCTCCGTATAGTAACCACCATTCCAAATATAATCCGTGGACCAAATCAACTTCCATCACGATTCCCAAAATCACTCTAAACTCTCTCAAAGCATGTGGCTATCCTACCACAAAATCTATACGCTACTCTATCACTCTCACTTCGGTCAAACCATCTCCTTTAAGCAACTTCTCGACCTCCGCTTCTCATATTTGACCTGCTAATAATTCATCCTCCGCGAGACACCTCCCGCCATATCCTTCCTCATACTTCGCTGCCCAAATGTTACCTCAAATCAAATCCATACATGTAGCACCGAAACTATTAAATTGCTACCAACTCTAAACCTCCTAGAAGATCATGTTTCTCGACCCATCAATATTAGAAATACCAATTCAATTTTGAACCGTTGCACACCGCTATCTCTGACAACCGCCCCTCAAGTACCATTTCACAACACCCTGCCCCGAAGGCAAATATCAAAGAAGACCATAACACCGGCGAACCGTAATGCATTCAAACAAGGACGACGACACCACATCACAATGAAAATTCCACCACGCTCGAAAATACCATGTCTCGTTACTTCATCTCCAAAACCTGAACATCCATAGTCCGGTTGCCCTTCCTTTGCTGGAATTAAATGATGAACCTCTAAATCATGTACTGAGAAATCCTTCTTTTGATCCATTCACTGCCGTGATCCATAAATAAGCACTCTACCATTAAACCAACACGGTGTGATAAAAACTCATGAACATCATAACAACTTGTGCATAGCCTCAAAATCATAAGAAATACAGATACTGAGCCGAACGACAAAATATCTTTACGCAAGGCGACGTTAATAGCCCGCCCGAACATGCAGGGAAAAATATCCTACACCACGTTAGCAGTACCAATACAATCCTCGATGCCCAATTGACAACAAGCGCTCCACGTCATATGAGATTGAGTAGGAAGGAAATAAAGGCACAAGCCTCAATGGAATCAAATCGCACGATGAGGAAATCAAGAAGGGAAGTGCTCCTAACAGCCTTGTAGCCTCTCGAAGATAAGTACAGACGTCTCCATATTGATCCGCAAGACTCTACTAAACTTGCTCATGACTTCTGAGAGCTAAGTGAACCTAACGCTCTCATACCAAACTGTCACGACCCAAAATTCACTATAGGTCGTGATGGTGCCTAATGCCACCCTCAGGCAAGCCATCAGTGATTTACCCATTAGATTACTCATTTTATTACTTTAAAATTCATAATTTCCAACAATTAAACAGTATAAATAGAATCCACAGGGTAAATGATGATATTTACATGAACCACAATAACAAACAACCCGAAGGAACTCCCAAAATCCGGTGTCACAAGAGCATGAGCATTTTTTAAGGAGTACAATAATAATACAACATATGTCCAGAATGTAAATAAGACATGATAAAATAAATAGTACGATAGAGACTCGGTGGACTGCGATGCATAGCCTCGGTTGCAGCTCACATAAAGTCTTCTCAACAGATCCTGCACATTTAGTGCAGAAGTGCAATATGAGTACGTAAATCAACGCGTACCTAGTAAATATCTAGCCTAACCCGGGAGAAGTAGTGACGAGGGGTCGACATAGACACTTACTAGAGGTCCAAATAAATAATATGATAATTCATAACAGATATGAAATGCACAAGAATATTGGAGTAAATCTATAATTTCATAATTTTTCAATTATTTCTTTCAAAGTATAAACTTCTCGATCTTGTATTTTACCTTAATAGCTCAGAAAATGCCAAGTGTAAATACCAAATCAATAAGGAATACCATAAAATGTCGGGCATCAGCGGAAGGTTTATCTCGTGAACATTCGGACTACTAGCGATATAATGCACGATTCTGCCGAGGTCGTTCGACCCGATCCAGAATAATATGTACACTGTCGAGGGTCATGTGACATGAACCATAGATGCATCTATATACTGCCAAGGCATTCGACCTCATCCACAAGAAAGGAAGGAAGTTACCAAATTACGAGACACGTGTTTACAATACAGTATATGAGCACATAACGAATATAATCTTTACTGTTTCTCAAATAACTTGCCCACAACTCAAAGTGTTAAGGCTCGACCTATTATACATATATTTATTTCTAAATCAAATTCAGTTATAACTTTAATTAGTTAAGCCAGCAGGACGAGTTCAACTAATTCAATTATTACATGATAAGGTCCTAAGTCTACCCGGACATAAATATGTTTTAACTACGTATGGACTCTCGTCACCTTGTGCATACGTAGCACCCACAACTAGTTGCACATAACAATAAATATCACCTAGGGGTAGTTTCTCCCTCGCAAGGTTAGACAGGAGGCTTACCTCGCTCCGAAGTTCCATAACCGGCTCCAATGTCACTCAAACACCTCAACCTGATGTCCGTCTCTTCAAAACTAGTCAAACAACGTGCAAACCAATTAGAATATACCCCAATACGTATAATTTAACAATTTATAATGATTCCCAACTTCGCTTAAAAGCCAACAAAGTCAACTCCCAGGCCCACGCGTCCGGATTCCGAAATTATTTTGAAGATAAACTCTACCCGTAACCCACGAATTCAAATATATGATTTATTCCTAATTCCATGTTCAATTTCGTGGTAAAAATCCAAAAATACCAATTTCTAGATTTTCTACCAAAACCCCCACAATTTCTACTAATTTCCATGTTTAAATCCTTATAGAATACATTTATTTAACTCACAATATGTGGGAATAACTTACCTAGCCATAGATGATGCAAACCTCCAGTTGAAGCTCTCCAAAAATCGTCCAAACCAAGAGAGAAAGAAAGAAAATGGGCCAAATCCCGTTCTTAAGAGAACACACTGCCCAGTGAACTTTCGCATCTGCGGTACATTGCTCCGCAGATGCGATGGTCCTCCTCGCTTCTGTGTCTCTCCCTCGCTTCTGTGGACAAAATGTCTGCTTTTGCGGACTCACTTCTATGGTAACACTGCCGCTTCTGCGAAGCGGCCCTCCCTCACACTTTTCGCTACTGCGATCGATCCACCGCAGGTGCGACTCCACTTCTGCGGTCCACTTGCCCGCTTCTGCGACCCCAGCCTCAGTCAGGCCTGGCCGCTTCTGTAAAGCCCATCTCACTTCTGCGACCGGGCTTTTGTAGGGGCGATCGCACCAGCAACAGAAATTTTCCACCTTTCCTTAAGTTAAAAAATCGATCTGTTAACCATCCGGAATCTACCCGAGGCCCTCAGGACCTTAACCAAATATACCAACACATCCCAAAATATAATACGAACTTTCTCAGGATCTCAAATCACACCAAACAACATCAAATTTGTGAATCGTCGATCGAAATCGTTCTTTAAACTTTTAAACCTTCAAACTTCGATCAATGCGTCCGATTCATATCAACACATTCTGGAATGACGTCAAACTTTGTGCACAAGTCATAAATCACAATACGAACCTATTCCAAGGCTTGAAATCCCAAACGAACATCGACAACACCAAAGTCCACCTCAAACCAAACTTAGGAAATTCTAAAGCCTTTCAAATGCCAACTTTCCACAATGAGCGTCAAAATGCTCCTGGTTGATCCAATACTCAACCCGAACCTACGCCCAAGTACAAAATTATCATACGAACCTATTGGAACCTTCAAATCCTGATTCCAAAGTTGTTTACTCAAAAGTCAAACCTTAGTTAATTCTTCCAACATAAAGCTTCCGAAATTAGAATTTCATTTCCAAATCAACTCCGAAATTCCCAAAATTTAACTCCGACCACCAGTACAAGTCATAATACCTGAAGTAAAGCTACTCAAGGCCTTAAACCACTGAACGACTAGAGCTCAAAATGACCGGTTGGGTCGTTACAACCTTCTAGGTTAGAGGAGTGGCCTATCAGTGGTGGCGATCATATGAACTGGGTTGTCCAGTCGAGGCAGCTTTACTCACTTGGACTCAGTTCTCAGATATATTTTTGAGGGAGTATGCTCCCCAGAGTATCATAGATGCATGGCGCACATAGTTTGAGTAGTTGCGCAGGGGTTCTATGACTCTGTCAGGGTATGCGGTCCGGTCAGTGATTTGGCCAGACATGCACCAGCCTTGGTTACTAACTGTTCGGGAGCGGGTTTGTCAATTTATTGAGGGGCTCAACCCAGTATCATATTTAGCATGGCCCGAGAGTTGGAGATGGACATTGCATACCAGCAGGTGTTAGGGATCGATAGGAGATTTGAGGGTATGTTGACTCGGGAGAGAGAGGAGAGGGAGGCCAAGAGGTATTGAGAGTCTGGCACGCATATAGTGGTACTCGTGCCCCAGCTGCAGTGGCATATATAGGGGCTATGTGGGTCGCCATGTTCATTCAGCACTTCCAATCGCCAGCGGTGCTCTGGCCACTCCTAGGCCATGTGCTCCCTATTATGCACCGTTATTATCTAGTATACCTCCTACAAGGGGTGCTTTCAGTGGTCAGTCTAGCCGATCATGCCCGAGCTAGCCACAACAGTCACATCCTCCGAGAGCTTGTTTTGAGTGTGGGGACACTCGTCATGTGGTGAGGGATTTCCCTGACTCAGGAGGGGTGCACCTCCATGAACCACTCAGGCATTGCGTATTCTGTCGGGTCCTTAGGATATGGTCACAACACCAGCTACTACTCCACCTACACATCCAGCTCGAGATGGAGGTCGGACAGGTAGAGGTCGCCCTAGAGGGGGAGTCTAGGCTATATATTATGCCCTTCCTGCTAGGACAGAGGAAGTTGCATCTAATTCTGTCATCACAGGTATTGTTCTGGTCTGTCATAGAGATGCATCACTCTTATTTGATCTAGGTTCCACTTATTCTTATGTGTCATATTAGTTTGCTCCATATTTGGGGGTATCTCGTGATTCTTTGAGTTATCAAGTCTATGTGTCTATGCCTGTGGGTGATTCTATTGATGTGGATCGTGTGTATCGGTCGTGTTTGGTTTTTATTAGTGGTTTTGAGACAAGAGCCGACTTATTATTACTCAATATGGTAGATTTCTATGTTATTTTGGGCATGGACTGGTTGTCTCCCTATCACACTATCATTGATTGTCACGCCAAGATGGTGATGTTGGCTATGCCACGTCTACCGTGGTTAGAGTGGAGAGGTACTTTAGATTATGTTCCAAGCAGGTTTGTTTCGTTTCTAAAGGCTCAGCGGATGATTGAGAAGGGGTGTGATGCATATCTGGTAAATGTGAGGGATGTTAGTGCTGATACTCCTACCGTCGAGTCAATTCCGGTAGTAAGGGATTAACCAGACATATTTCTGGCGGATCTTCCAGGCATGCCGCCCGATAGAGATATCGACTTTGGCATTGATTTGTTACCCGGCACTCAGCCCATTTCTATTCCACCCTATCATATGGCCCCAACAGAGTTGAAAGAGTTAAAGGAACAGTTGCAAGAGTTGCTTGATAAGGGATTTATTCGGCCCAGTGTGTCGCCTTAGGGTGCTCATGTCTTATTTGTAAAGAAAAAGGATGGTTCAATGCGGATGTGTATTGATTATTGCCAGTTGAACAAGGTTATAGTGAAGAACAGGTATCCATTACCACGTATTGATGACCTATTTGATCAGCTTCAGGGTGCCAGAGTGTTCTCTAAGATCAACTTATGTTCAGGCTATCATCAGTTGTAGATTCGGGAGCCAGATATCTCGAAGACTATTTCAGGACTCGGTATGGTCATTACGAGTTCCTTGTGATATCTTTTGGGATGACCAACTCCCCAGCATCATTCATGCACTTGATTAACAATGTATATCAGCCCTATCTTGACTCGTTCGTCATTGTGTTTATTGACGACATTCTGGTGTACTCCCGGAGCCGGGAGGATCATGAGCAGCACCTGAGGACTGTGCTTCAGACCTTGAGAGAAAAGAAGTTATATGCGAAATTTTCAAAGTGTGAATTCTAGCTAGATTCAGTGGAATTTTTAGATCATGTAGTATCTAGTGAGGGGATCAAGGTAGATCCAAAGAAGATTGAAGCAGTGCAGAGTTGGCCCAGATCGTCCTCAGCTACGAAGATCCGGAGTTTTCTTAGCTTGGCGGTGTATTACCGTCGATTTGTAGAGGGTTTCTCGTCTATTGCAGCACCTATGACCAGATTGACCCAGAAAGGGTGCTCCGTTCAGGGACCGAAGAGTGTAAGGAGAGCTTCCAAAAGCTCAAGACTGTTTTGACGATAGCCCTAGTGTTGGAGTTGCCTACTGGCTCGGGGTCCTATACGGTGTATTGTGATGCATCGCGCATTGGTCTCAGCGCGGTGTTGATGAAGGACGGTAGGATGATTGCTTACGCGTCTCGATAGCTGAAGGTGCATGAGAAGAACTATCTTGTCCATGACCTCGAGTTAGCAGCTATTTTTCATGCCTTGAAGATCTAGAAACACTATTTGTACAGTGTCATTTATGAGGTCTACACCGCTCACCGGAGTCTATAGCATCTGTTTAAACAGAAGGATCTTAACTTGGGGCAACGGAGATGGTTGGAGTTGCTTAAGGATTATGACATCACCATTCTCTATCATCTCGAGAAGGCCAATGTGGTAGCCGATGCCTTGAGTCCCAAGGCGGAGAGTTTGTGCAGTTTAGCATATCTACCAGTAGCAGAGAGGCCTTTAGCCTTGGATGTTCAGGCCTTCGCCAACCAGTTTGTCATATTGGATGTTTCCGAGCCGATCAGAGTTTTAGCTTGTGTGGTTTCTTAGTCTTCTATTTATGATCGTACCAGATAGTGTCAGTATGATGACCCCCATCTATTTGTCCTTAAGGACACGGTTCAGCACAGTGATACCAAAGAAGTCACTATTGGATATGACAGTGTATTACGGATGCAGGGGAGGTTATGTGTGCCCAATGTAGATGGTTTGCGTGAGTTGATTCTCCAGGAGGCTCACAATTTTGCGGTACTCTATTCATCTAGGTGACGTGAAGATGTATCAAGACCTGAGGCAGCATTATTGGTTAAGGAGAATGAAGAAGGACATATTAAAGTATGTAGCCTGGTGCCTAAATTATCAGCAGGTGAAGTATAAGCATCAGCGGCCAGGTGGACTACTTCAGAAGCTAGAGATTCCGGAGTGGAAATAGGAGCGGATCACTCTGGATTTCGTTGTTGGGCTTCCACGTACTCAGAGGAAGTACGATGCAGTTTGGGTAATTGTGGATAGATTGACCAAGTCAGCACATTTCATTCCTATGGTTACTACTTATTCTTCAGAGCAGCTGGCTCATGTTTACATTTGCGAGATTGTTAGGCTTCATGGCATGCCGGTATCTATCATCTCTGACCGGGGCACGTAGTTTACATCGCGGTTCTGGAGAGCCGTACAACATGAGTTGGGTACTCGGGTGGAGTTGAAGGATATGTTTCGTGCATGTGTGATGGATTTTGGGGGTTCTTAGGATCCATTCTTTCCACTTGCAGAGTTTTCCTACAACAACAGTTATCAGTCGAGCATTCAGATGGGCCCGTATGAGGCTTTATATGGTAGGCAGTGATGGTCTCCAGTGGGTTGGTTCGAGCCAGGCGAGACTAGGCTATTGGGTACAGATTTGGTTCAGGATACTTTGAAAAAGGTTAAATTGATTCAGGATTGATTTCATACAGCTCAATCCCGACAGAAGAGTTATGCGGATTGGAAGGCTCGCGACGTTTCATTCATGGTTGGGGAGCGGGTCTTGCTCCGGGTTTCGCCCATGAAGGGAGTTATGAGGTTCGGAAGGAAGGGAAAGTTGAGCCCTGGGTATATCAGGCCTTTTGGGATTCTTGAGAAGGTTGGAGAGGTGGCTTACAGATTTGCACTACCACCTAGTATGTCTCCAGTTCATCCAGTGTTTTCATGTATCCATGCTCCAGAAGTATCACAGTGATCTGTCTCATGTGTTAGACTTCAGCTCAGTCCAGTTGGACAAGGATCTATCTTATGTTGAGGAGCCGGTGACTATTTTTTACAGGAAGGTTCGAAAGTTGAGGTCAAAGAACATCGCTTCAATGAAGGTTTATTTAAGGGGTCATCTGGTCGAGGAAGCGACTTGGGAGACCGAGTATGTTAGGCGCAACCGTTATCCTCATCTTTTCACCACTTTAGATATGTCTCTATACTCGTTCGAGGATGAACGTTCAGTTTTAAGACGGGGAGGATGTAACTCTGATGACCCAAAATGTCATGTTTAAATTTAATAATTAATTCTGTATTCTAAGACCTCGAAAAGCACTATTTATCATTCCTCGCCTTGCGTGCGCAGTCCGTAAATTTTTCCGGAAAGTTTTTATGTGAAAAATGGATTAAAAATGTGAATTAGAGCTTTAAAACTCACTGAGTTGACTTTGGTCAACATTTTAAGCAAACGAATCCGGATCAGTATTTTGACAGATCCGGTAGGTTCGTATCGTGATTTGGGACTTGAGCGTATGCCCGGAATCAAATTCTGAGGTCCCTAACTCGAGATATGAAATTTTGATGAAAATGTTTAAAGTTTAAGTTCAAATAGTGATCGGAGGTCGAATTATGTGCAAACGACCCCAGGACAGAATTTTGATGATTCCAACAGCTCCGTATGGTGATTTTGGACTTAGGAGCCTGATCGAAATTTTATTTGGAAGTCCGTAGTGAAATTAGACACGAAATGGCTAAAATAGGAATTTAAGTTTGAAAGTTTGACCAGGGAGTTGACTTTTTGATATCGGGGTTGGAATCCAGTTCTGAAAATTTTCACAGTTCTGTTATGTCATTTATGACTTGTGTGCAAAATTTGAGGTCAATCGGACTTGATTTGATAGGTTTCGACATCGAATGTAGAAGTTAGAAATTCTTAAGTTTCATTAAGCTTGAATTGAGGTGTGATTGTGATTTTAGCATTGTTTGATGTGATTTAAAGTTTTGACTAAATTTGTATGATATCTTAGAACTTGTTGGTATTTTTGGACGGGGTCCCGAGTACCCCGAGTGCGATCCGGATCGAAATCGGATCAATTTTTAGACTTGGGAAAATTCTAAAATTTGCAGCTACTGGTGTCATCGCAACTGCGGAGGGACTGACCGCAGGTGTGGACTCGCACAAGCGAGCTGTGGCACGCAGAAGTGGACAAAGGGCTGCCCAGTTGGAGCCGCAGAAGCGGAAAGAGCTCCGCAGAAGCGAAACCGCTTCTGCGATTGAACCCACCGTAGAAGCAAAGGATGCGCAGAAGCAAAAGGCACGGTCGCACCTGCAGTTGCGCAGAAGCGGACCATGTTCCGCATGTGCGAAAGCACTCACCAGATTACAAAACAGAGGGGTTCCGACATTTTTGTCATTTTGGACATTTTCAACAAGGTTTTGGGCGATTTTTCATAGAGAATTCACAGAGAAACTTGAGGTAAGTCACATGTGATCATTGTTAGTCAATTATATTAGATTATCATTGAATATTTCGAATAGCTTACATGTTTTTTTGAGGTGAAATTAGAGGATTTGGGCCTAGGGATTTCAAAATGAGAATTTGAGATTTGGAGGTCAAGTTGATGTCGGATTTTTGTAAAAATGGTATGGTTGGACTCGTAGTTGAATGGTCGTTCATATTTTGTAACTTCTGCCGGATTCCGAGACTTGGGCCCCACGGGCCATTTTTGAGTTAATTTCGGATTTTATTGAAAAATATAGTATTTTCTTATGGAATTGATTCTATAACTTTTGTTGACTATATCGAATTAATTATGACTAGATACGAGTCGACCGGAGTCGGAAAATCGAGGAAAAAGGCATACTACATGATTAAATTGGAGCAAGTCGAGGTAAGTGACTTGTCTAACCTTGTGTGGGGGAAATTTTCCCTAGGATTGGTATTAATTGTGATGTGATGAAAGTCGTGTACACGAGGTGACGAGCGTGTGCACGGGCTAAATGTGAAGGATTATGTTTTAAATTGTGTAGATCACTGTTGCATATTAATTAAATTATTAAATCTTGTTATATTCTCCATCATTGATTTGATTTATATACTTTAAATTTGCTTGACCTTTTTCCTGCTAATTGTTTTACTTGTTTAATTGGAACTTGGTTTCTTTTATTCTGTGCATTATTTGCAGGTTGGTTTTCTTTAAATTAAATATTATTAATATGAAGTATTTGATATTTTTAAAATTTGTATTGAAGTAACGAATTAAAGATTTTGAAATATTATTTTGCTGAATTATTCCTGAATATTATTGATGATTTATTTTGGCATGAGCCATGAGCTATTTATTATGAAAAATTATTGTTGTTGAATTATTGTGGCAAGTTATATTATTTAAGCACTTGAGGTACAAATTGTGATATATTGTGATATTGATACGCATGCGGTGGTATAAGGTCTGAGTATTGAAACGTATACGGCGAGATAAGGGTGGCTTGATACGCATGGCTAGTAGGGGGAACTACTAGAAGCCATGCGGTGTGATAAGGATGGCTAAAACGCGGGATGTTATTTCGGGAAAAATATTTTCTGTAAAATAAATTGTGAAGGCTCCCACAGTGAGATAAGAAAATGAGATATTGTGAATATATTTATGATTTGGGACTACGAGGTGGTACCTCGGGAGTGTCCTTTTTGATATTGATTTATGGCTGTAGTTGTCTTGATTTATTTGTTGTGATTTTCTTAAAGTTGAAAGAAATTCTGTTTTGATTCCACGAGATATTAACTGCCATTATTTTGTGTAATTAAATGGTGACACGCTACTTGATTCATTTCCATCATCATTTTATTTTATTATATTGTTAAATATTTTACCATGCAAGTATCATTTTTCAGTAGAGCTTGACCTGACCTCATCACTACTCTATCGAGGTTAGGCTTGACACTTACTGGGTACCGCTGTGGTGTACTCATACTATGCTTCTACACATCTTTTTGTGTAGATCCAGGTACTTCTTACCAGCCCCGACATCAATGAGTTACCTATACACGGAGACTTCGAGGTATATGTGCCAGCGTTCACAAACTCCGGAGTCCACTTCTATCATTATTATGTTGCTTCCTTATTTTCTTTAGACCTTGATATATATAGAGATATTGAGGATACAATTCTTAGAAGCTTGTGACTTATTTTTACCGAGTTTTGGGAGTTGAAATTAATTGAATGGTAGTTTATTTATTTCATATATTTATGATTATTCTACATTGATAGGCTTACCTAGTCTTAGAGATTAGGTGCCATCACGACCTCCTACGGAGGAAATTTGGGGTCGTGACGGTAACGACCCGGTCGGTCGTTTTGAGGGTATTAGCACCGAACCCCTATTTATTGCTCCCTCTATTTCATTCTGTGATTACGTGACTTGCCGGGATATTTGGTTTTTGGTTTCGGAGTGAAATGGGACACATAGTCCCTAAAATGAAAGTTTAAGCCGTAGGAATTGGACGTAGTTTGATTTGTGTGAAGACGACTCCGTAATGGCATTTTGGCGGTCCCAATAGCTCTGTAGGGTGATTTTGGCTTAGGAGCGTGTCTCGATGTTGATTTGGAGGTCCGTAGGTCATTTCGGCGTCAGTTGGCAAAAGTTGAAAAATTGGATAATTTTTGAAAAGTTTGACTGGGAATGGACTTTTTGATATCATGGTCGAATTCAGATTTTGGAAGTTGGAGTAGGACTATAATGTCAAATGTGACTTGTGTACAAAATTTGAGGTCAATCGGACTTGATTTGATAGGTTTCGACGTTGAATGTAGAAGTTAGAAGTTCTAAAGTTCATTAGGCTTGAATCGATGTACAAATCGTATTTTTAGCATTGTTTGATGTGATTTGAAGGCTTGACTAAGTCCGTATGATATTTTAGAACTTGTTGGTATATTCGGATAGGGTCTCGAGGAGCCCGGGTGTGATCTGGATTGAATCCGTAACAAATTTTGGACTTGTGAAAATGTTGAAGGTCCCAGTTCTGGTATCATCGCACCTGCGGAGGGATTGGCCGAATGTGCGGGCTTGCATGTGCAAGAAATAGAGCGCAGAAGTGGTTATGGGCAGTCCAGGCAGGACTCGCAGGTGCGGAACAGTTTCCTAAGAAGCATGACTGGGTCGCAGGTGCGACATGTTTTGTCGCAGGTGTGGAACCGCAGATGCGGTTGTGGGTTCGCAGATGCGGTTTAACTGGGCAGAAAAGGGGATTTTTCGAGGGTTTGATTTCATAATCCATTTTTGGACCTAGAGAGCTTGGTTTGTGGCGATATTTTGAGGGTTTTGCAAGGAAATCATTTGGGTAAGGATTCTTAACTCATTTTTGATTAATCCCCACGAATCTATTGTTGTTTTCTTCATTTAATTAGTGTTTCTAGTTGGAAATTGAAGAAAAATTGGGAAAACTGCTTAATCTAAAATTTAGGGATTTGAAAGGCGATTTGAGGTCGGATTTGAGTAATTTTGGTATGGGTGAATTCGATATCGAATGGGTGTTCAGATTTTATAATTTTTGTCAGGTTCGAGACGTGGGCCCGGGTAGACTTTTTGGAGCAATTTTTCAATTCCTTGCTAAAGTCGTAGTTTTATTATTTAAATTAGTTTCTTATAATTATATTTATAGTATGTAATTATTTTGGCTATATTCGAGCCGATCGAATTTGGAATATCTAGGGAAAGGCCTTCTTATTGATTGATTGAGCGAGATTTGAGGTAAGCTACTTGTCTAACCTTGTGTGGGGAAAATCCCCTTAGGATTTGATATTGTTGTAATAATTTGTGATATGTAAGTGTCGTATATGCGAGGTGACGAGTGAGTACATGGGCTAAATGTAGAAATTTCAGTCTTTGCTAAGTAGTTTCCTTTTAGGCCTTGATTGAGTTATTCTAGTACTTGTAGTCATCATGTTTAGCCTAATATCACATGTCTACGTGTCTTATCTCTTACTTGCAATTTATGCAACATGCTTAGTTGATTTATCTGCTTTCTTGATTTTGTATTCAGTCTTTGACTATAAGATTACATGTTGTAATTCCATTGTCCCATTAGTTATTGTCATATATTTACTTTTGGGACTACGAGGCGTACCTCGGGAGTTCCCATGTTGCATATTTACTTTTAGGACTACGAGTCGGTACCTCGAGAGCGCCCCTATTGCATATTTACTTTTGGGACTATGGGACGGTACTTCGAGAGTGCCCTTCTTGCATATTTACTATTGGGACTACGAGGTGGTACCTCAGGAGCGCCCTTGTTGCAAATTTACTTTTGGGACTACGAGGCGGTACCTCGGGAGCGCTCTTGTTGCATATTTACTTTTGGGGCTACGAGGTGGTACCTCGGGAGCGCCCCTGTTGCATATTTACTTTTGGGGCTACGACGCGGTACCTCGGGAATACCCCTGTTATTTACCTCCATTTGTTGTGTTGTTGTTGTTGTTTCTTAACTTGTAAGAATCTTGTTTTCCCTCACGTGTTATAGTTATCTTCTTGAATCTCGTGTTGTTGTCTTTCTATAAATTCTCATTGTTCACTTCTCAGTCATTTCATTATATTATTATATCTTCTGCCTTACTTCCTATTATTTTGAGTAGGGCCCTGACCTGACCTCGTCACTACTCTACTGAGGTTAGACTTGGCACTTACTAGGTACTGTTTTGGTGTACTCATACTACTCTTCTGTATATCTTTTTGTGCAAATCTAAGTACATCCTACCATACCAGATATCAGTGAGCTAGACCATATGTGGAGACTTCAAGGTATATCTGATAGCGTTCGCAGACCTCGGAATCCCCCTCTATCTTTATTATGTTGTTTTTCTTATTCTCATTAGACTCCGATGTATAGAGATATTTAGTATTTCTATTTAGAGCTTCTGACTTATTTCTACCGAGTTTTTGGAGTTGTAACTATTTTGAATCGTAGTTTTATTTATTTCAGATGATGAGGTTTGAGTTTCAGCTTATATTCGGTTATTCTGCATTATTGTTAGTCTTACCTAATCTTAGAGATTAGGTGTCATCACGATATCCTACGGATGGAAATTGGGGTCGTGACATTAACATAGGTTATATGACTACATCTTAGTCAATGGACTTATATGGTTGCTATGAATAACTAGTGGCCGATACGCATGACCTTAATGAATGAAATTATTTATTGGCTATTATATAAACGGTCAATATAACTGTGAATCGCAACGATGTAATTAACATAGGTTATATGACTACAACCTTAGTCAATGGACTTATATGGGTGCTATGAATAACTAGTGGCCGATACGTATGACCTTAATAAATAGAATTATATATTGACTATTATAAAAACGGTCAGTATAACTGTAAATCGCAACAATGTAATTAACATAGGCCATATGAATAAAACCTTAGTCAATGGACTTATATAATTGCTATGAATAACTAGTGGCCGATACGTATGACCTTAATGAATAGAATTATATATTGGCTATTATATAAATGGTCAATATAACTGTGAATCGCAACAATGTAATTAACATAGGTTATATGACTACAACCTTAGTCAATAGCTATTGATTATTAAAAGGAGACTAATTATGAAAAATACATAACTTAATTCATTAATATTTTATAATCAAAATTGTTAGTTATTATTCAAATTTAGGATGCACAATGATGGAATAGCATTAAAATACGATTTAATTAGCACTCAAAAGATGGGATACAAAGCTGTCAAAATTGAATAATAAAAAAACTTAAGAGGGAAAATTAGCATTCAAAATTTTTGAGGAGAGAGTTTGAAATATTTTTTTGGACTGGGTTGGCCCCATATATATAGTCTCATATACTCAAACCCTAAAGACCTAAAACACACTCACCTACAAACATTAACTATGGACGCCTCTCCCTCTACCAAACACACCCTCTCTTACTCTTCTACTCATGATAATAAAGAAGAGAATCATCCAACATTTAAAGTGATTATGGCTGATTCATACATCAACTACGACGATCTGGTAAATTATAATGTCCTTCAAACTTTATTTCTTTGAATTTTACACTAACTTCTTGAGTTAATCCTAACTGAATTGTTTTTACATAAAATACTTTTATTGTTTATACCTTAACTCCAGAAAGGTAGTGTATATATATTTTTTCTTGTTTCAGTTTCATATTTTCCTAAAAATTAATAGTAATGCCTTTTTTTTTTTACATAAAATACTTTTGTATTTTACTTAAAATACTTTTATTTTTTATACCTTAACTCCAGATAAAATATATGCATCAGTATTGTATATATAATTTTTCTTGTTTTAGTTTCATATTTTTCGAAAACTTAATAGTAATGGTTTTTTTCTTTTTTCAGTATATTCCAAGAAAAATCTACAAGCATCTTCCTCCAACAGTAGAAACCGCGCTTCTTCACTATCGTGGCAAAAAGTGATTTGTATCTTTGAGTGTTGGTGATCGAAAAAGGATCAAAGTAGGCTGAAAACTTTTTGTTTTGGACAATTATGTCAAGTGAGGTTTCGTCGTCAAATTTGAGTTGGTTGATGTTGCACCACTGTATGTTGTCTTCAAAGTTCAAGTAAAGAGAGAAGAAACTTCTGATAATCCGGTTGAAATTGATTAGTTTCTAGGATGTTTTTGTATTGATTTATCATTTTATTATCCTTTATTTTCATGTTGATTTAGTTATGGTAGTTGTGCTTTTGATTTTCTGTTGAACTACTGATGTTATCAAATTTCAATCTTCATCACATTGGTCTTCTTTGCTATAACAATTTTATTTTATATCATTTCAAAAAACTAATATTTTTTAAATCAATTCTTCCGTATGAATTATATATGAAAAAGAGGCAGACATATGTATTCTCACCAGAAGACTTCGGCCTAATTCTATACACTACTAAAACATTATTGAATTAAATTGGATTCAATATTTACATGGAGATTCAAATATTGTAGTTATCAATACAATTTTGGTATTCGGAACAATTAATATAATTCTACTAACACCATTAATTTCGACAATAACTCTATTCAAACCAAACTAGATAGTCGCACCAGTAATAGATTGTTAGTTCACTGACTAGATTCTTTAGGCTAACTAAAATGGAGGATTCTTTAGACTAACTAGAATATAAATAATTTCAGTGGTTAAATTATTAGGCTAATTAAAATTCTTTTATTCAAATACTGGAAAAAATACCGCTAATCTTGATAGAGATTAAGCCTCTTTGGATGGAACATTGATCTTACTATGTCCCAAGAAAATTCATACAAAATGGTTGTATTGAAAACCATATCTCAAACTAGATATTCTCACTGGTTGGATCAAGAGTTCATGAATAAAACTTTTGGTAAACGAAATAGATGCATTGAAAACTGTAAAACATTCTTTGAGGAGTGTAAAGATTTATTGTAAATTGGGATTCAAATTAAATGCATGAGGACATAATAAATAAAATTGAAACTCTAACCCTAAACTTAACCTAAAGAAATTCAAACCCTAAATATAACTCTATAAATACAACTACATTATTAATATCATCATACAAATCATCTACTCTATTTTAAATTCTGCGAAAATAATAATGGGAAGAACTACAACAAAGAAAACAATTGATGAACCTCTTCATGATTCTCCGGTTAACCACAACATCCTGTACCAAAATGTAAGAAACCAATTGAAAAAGCTGAAGACTGGGGCGAACTTGCTGTTGCTTAGGATGACGCGTGAAATGTTTTGATCACGTAAAAAGGCTTTTACTTGATTCCTACCCTCTTACCTGCTGTTACGACATGTTGGAGGAACTGCTCGCTAACCAAAATGAAGATAACAATAATCCTGTTATCGTTATAAGCAGTGACACCAAAGCCGCCTTGAAGGCATCAAAATCTGTCAACCAAATGATAGAGTAGAGTTATTTTTTTAAGTCCTTTTGTTGTGAATGCCATGTTTGTAGCATGGTATGCTAAAATTATCTTATGTTAGGTGATTAACTTCCAAATACTATTTGGAATATGTTAAAGAGTATCAGTTAATTAATGAAAATTATGCTTATTTCGTATTTCTTTACCCACTGCTTTCTTTACTTTTGGTTTTTATTTTTTGCTACATATTCAAAATTATTTTTACTTCCTTTATCCCTTGGTTCCAAATATTATTGAGTCAAAAGCAATACACATTTTTGATGTATAAATATAATGAAGTTCTTTTACTCTCTCTCTCTCTCTCTCTCTCTCTCTCTCTCTCTCTCTTCTCAAATCATTTAATAGGAACCTTTCTAATATCCCATATTACATTTATGACAAACAAAACTAGTACTATTTGTGATCTTTCCTTTGAAGATTTTGTTGGTACAGGATATTGGATTTTAGCTTATGACAAATACAATGAATAAAAATAATAGTGCTTATTGAATAAAAAGTTAAAAATACTGCATTGTATTCCATTTGAAATACAATGCATATGCAACACTGGCGAAATACAAATTACTACAAAATGTACAAAATGCAGATTTTGTTCTTAGAATAATTTACCTGAAACATGATCGAAATACTAAAGAAGTCATAAAATTTGAAATTCATAAATAATGAACAAAGTAAACATGAAATACCCATGGCCAACTTCATACAATACTTGATATTCAAAATGCAAAACAAAATCTACATCTCTTGCACACCAAAACTTATAGCAAGCAGTTTTCTATTATAGGAGACAACAACAACAACAACAACAACAACAACAACAACCCAGTATAATCCCACTAGTGGGGTCTGGGGAGGGTAGTGTGTACGCAGACCTTACCCCTACCCTGAGGTAGAGAGGCTGTTTCCAAATGACCCTCGGCATCCTTCCCTCCAAGAACTCCCCACTTTGCTCTTGGGGTGACTCGAACTCACAACCTCTTGGTTGGAAGTGGAGGGTGCTTACCATCAGAGCAACCCACCTTGTCAAAGAAATAAAATTGACATAATTAGTTTGCAATATTTTCTATTATAGGAGAAAATAAGAAATAAAATTGACATAATTAGTTTGCAATATTTTCTGATAACTTCATCCCAATAAATATTCACGCTAACATAGCAGATGAAATAGCACTTGTTGCATTTTTATTTGTTACCACTTCTTCACTTTCTTCAACAGCCGAGCTTGAAGATGGCTCTTCCTGTGAACAACTTGTTATTTGAAATTTGTTGAAGGCTTCAAAGGCTTCATCATAACATTGAAAAGCTTAGAAGTAGCTACCCTCGACTCCAACAATCATATTAATACACTCATACCAACATTTGTATAATCCCTACTTTTTACCACAAAATACAACAAAAACCATCGATTTGAGAATTTTTTTACCTTCAATTGATTTTTCAAATTTGTTAAACGCATATATGGCCGCATCATGAGATTTTAAAGATTAGAAGATGATACGCTTAACCCCGATAACCATAGGAGAACATTCACTCCATGAGTAGTATATTCCTGGCCTTTTACGAGAAATTACAACATACATTTTTGAAGCACTATTCTTCTTCGACTGCACCATTGTTGATTACTTAATCTATTCACTCATACTTAGAAGAACATAGAAGAGTAAGAGATGAAGAAACAATCAAGTATTAGGGCTTTGAAGAGGGATAAAATACCTTAGAACTTTGTGTTTGACCATCTAGGGTTGTTTAAATATTAGGGCTTTGGAGACCTTATTATACAAAAGATATATGAAATACACAATCAAGTATATGTATATTCATGAATAAATACGAAATATATACACGTATACTACAAAAAAAGATTAAAAATATGTTTATGGGAAACAGGGTTTGCATGCTTGATATTTTCCATGTATTGGGAAGACAAGGATTCAATGAATGAGAGAGAATCAAGGAGAGAAATTCGAACCCTAACGGAAAGGGCAGTTTTGGTATAAGATTAGCGCAGAAACCCTAATTTGGATGTGATTTTACATTAATAACCTCATTTGGGTCATTGTGGCCAAAACGAGTGTGGCATAAAGGAATTTTCCTTCAATGAAACTCCAATACCAAGTTGTATAGTTACGGTGTTAACTCCTTCAGCCGCCACCAATTTTCGGCGAAATTCTTTTTTGTTGATATTGTTTTTCGTTCTTTCTTCTCCCTATCAAATATAAGCTCTAGTATACTTAACTCCTCCAACAAATCTGACAAAAGGATATTAAGAAGGGTGGGCTTGGCCCAATTATTAACCTTTTAAATAATAACCAAAGTTATTTACTTCTAATTCTTAATTTATAATGTGTAGTTAGTCTCCTAATCACTTATTTAATATACTATCTCATACATTATAATAAATTTTCTTCTACTAGCTTACGCCCAATAACTAAAAAAATTTAATTCTTCAATCCCACAACAAATAAGTATATCAAAATACTTCGGGTTATTACATATATATATATATATATATATATATATATATATA
>AWOL01S0001126.1:58792-78463 GCA_000715115.1 Nicotiana otophora | reverse complement strand
TATATATATATATATATATATATTCAAACGTGTATCTCAATCTGAATGAACATTTGAATATTAAGATTCTTTTCGAAATCAATACTAAATAACTATTGTTTATTTTCTCTACATCTGAATGCATAAAACTTTTCCTTTCCGACCTTAATCCTTTTAATTCCCCACATCCAACACCTGGTTCTTGCCCCCCAAACCCCGAACCTACATATCCTCTTTCCCATAATGTTTGTCTAGCTTATACACAAATATTTTTGGAATAATATTTTTTACTTACTAATCAAATACCAGAAAATAAGAAACAAAAATTAAACTACTTATCATACCAAACACATCTTTGATGTCATTTTCCTTTCCTTTTCATTTCATCTTTTATTATTCACCTATGGACTGAAAAGGAAATTACAAAATTCAAACTTATGACTGCCAGCCTTAGGTATTCATGGGGTATGAAGGCTAAAGATGAATAATACATCTGTTCTTAGCTCATATTCTATTTCAATATAAATTAAACTAGTCAACTTAAGTAAGCAATCTTTCAATTTAAGTAAGAAAACCCCCATGTGTTGTAACGACCCGACCGGTCATTTTGAACCCTAGCACATCGTTCGGCAGTTTGAGGCCATAAGTAGCTTCACTTCAGGTATTATGACTTGTACGTGTGGTTAGAATTGAATTTCGGGAAAGTTTGGAGTGAATTTAGAAAGAAAATTCTCATTTCGGAAGCTTTAAGTTGGAAAGATTCACTAAGATATGATTTTTGAGTAAACGACCTCGGAATCGGGATTTGAAGGTTCCACCAGGTTCGTATGATAATTTTGGACTTAGTCGTATGTCCGAATCAAGTTTTGAATGACCCGGGAGCGTTTTGACACCTATTATGGAAGTTGTCATTTTGGAAGAATTTCATAAATTTGAGTTGAAGTGCATTTCAATGTTATCAATGTCCGTTTGAAATTTTGAGTCTGGGAATAGCTCCGTATGGTGATTCTGGTATTGGGAGCGCATCTGGATGTGGATTTGGAGGTCTGTAGGTCATTGCGGGGTCATTTGGCGAAAGTTGAAAATTTGAAGGTTTTTGATAAGTTGACCAGGAGTGGACTTATTGATATCGGGGTTGGATTCCGATTCCGGAAGTTGGAGTAGATCTGTAATGTCAAATGTGACTTGTGTGCAAAATTTGAGGTCAATTGGACGTGATTTGATAGGTTTCGACATCTATTGTAGAAGTCAAAGTTTTAAAGTTCACTAAGTTTGGATTGGAGGGTGATTCGTGGTTTTAGCGTTGTTTGATGTGATTTAAAGGCTCGACTAAGTTTGTATGACGTTTTAGGACTTGTTGGTATAATTGGTTGAGGTCCCGAGGGCCTCGGGTGGATTCCGAATGGTAAACGGATCGAGTTTGAGCTTGGAGGAATGCTGGAGCTGTTGTTATCTGGTGTAACCACACCTGCGAGGTTTTGGCCGCAGGTGCGAAACCGCAACAGCGGCCAGGAGATCGCAGAAGCGAAAAGGGAGTGGGGGATTGTGTCCGCAGGTGCGGACGATTTGCCGCAGAAGCGGATGCGCATTTGCGGGGAGTTTAGCGCAAAAGCAGGCTGGGTAACTGGGGGACTTACACAGAAGCGGAACATTGTGCCGCACCTGTGGAACCACATAAGCGGTCCAGTGAGCGCAGGGGCGGAGGTCGCCAGGGCAGAATACATAAGTTAGTCAAATCGGATTTTGGCTCATTTCACCTCTTTTCTCTCGTTGGAGCAAGCCTTGGGAGCAATTTTGGAGTGCCATCTTCATCAGCTATTATGGGGTAAGTGACTTCTACTAGTTGTGATTTAAATACAAGGTTTATATATGGATTTAGACATGAAAATTTATAGAAATTTGGGATTTTGAAGAAAAACCTAGAAATTGATATTTTTGAATTTTGACCACGAAATGTGACATGAAATTGAGAATAAATTATATATTTGAGTTCGTGACATTATGGGTAATGTTTATTTTGAAAAATTTTGGAATCCGGGCACGTGGGCCCGAGGGTGATTTTTATCGACTTTTCGAACGGAGTTGAAAATTATTGTAAATTGAATTATAATGAGTATTAGAGTATATATTTATGGGTTTGCACATTTATTGACTAATTTTGGAGCGTTGGGCATCAATTTGAGTTGTTGTAAGGGCTTGGGAGCCGGTTATGAAATTTCGGAACGAGGTAAGTCTCTTTTCTAACCTTGTAAGAGGGAATTAACCCCATAGGTGAATTGAATTAATATGTGCTTCCATTTGTGGGGGCTACGTACGCACGAGGTGACGAGAGTCCGTACGTAGCTACTAGTTATGCCTATGGCCGGGTAGTTTTAGATTGACACCATGCCTTGTTGATACCGTTATTTGATTACGTTATTAGTTTGCCTTGAAAATAATTAAGATCGAGTATGCTTATTAAATGCCTTGAAAAGAGTTGAAATTGAGGATTTCGAGACTTGAGAGTTTTCATTGAATTTCGTATTTTTGAAAAAGAATTTAAGAATATTATAATAACTTAAGAATTCTATGTACAACCGCATCACAAATATATTCCGCGAGCGGGGTAAATTTCCACTACTCTCATGGGAGCGGGTCGTTCGCCTCGGCAGGTTAATAGATGCATCTATGGTTCATGTCGTTCGACCCTCTGCAGTGCACGGTTTATATTTATATGTTGGTTCGTGTCGTTCTACCCTCGGCAGTGCACCGTTTATATTTATATGTTAGATCGGGTCATACGACCTTGGCATGACTTGCGCATGATATCTCTTTGGCACTAATAATAATTGTAGGTTCTTCATTGGCTTGAGATATAAACTGTTAAATGATGAAAATTAATTTGAGAAGTTCTATTAGTAAAAAGAATTGTTGATTATTTCCGATTATTGAATTTTCAGCTATGTTATGTATTCCATGCTTAAATATAAGATTGCCATTTTATTTTTAGCCCATAGTGAGTGTCGGAGTCGACCTCTCGTCACTACTTCTTCAAGGTTAGATTGGATACTTACTGTGTACACATTGATTTATGTACTCATACTACACTTGCTGCATATTTTGTGCAGGTACATATATATCTAGTGGTCTTGTGGGCGTAGAGGCCCGGTTATTGCAGGGACTTAGGTGAGCTGCATTCTATACTACGATCCGCAGCCAACAGAGTCTCCTTCAAAGTATTTATATTTCTCCTGTCCAAATTTGTATTCCGGATAGATGTTGTATTTTATTTTACATTCCTAGTTGATGCTCATGCACTTGTGACACCGGGTTTTGGGGTGATTATGGGTTGTCCTGTATTGAAGTTGTTAAAAATATTATTATGTTCTCTATAAATTCCATCTATTACTATTTAATTGAAGGAAATATGATTTCAAAAATATTAGAATGAGAACCAAATTAAGTATTTATTTTTGGCTTGCCTGATAGCGGTGTCCGGCGCCATCACGACCTTTAATGGATTTTGGGTTGTGATAACATGGTATCAGAGCACTAGGTTCACTTAGGTCTCACGAGTCATGAGCGAGTCTAGTAGTGTTTTGCAAATCGGTACGGAGACGTATGTACTTATCTTCGAGAGGCTATAGGACTGTTAGGAGCACTTCCCTTCTTGAATCCTCATCGTGCGATTTGATTCTTTTGAGGCTTATGCCTTCATTTTCTTCCTATTCAATCTTATGCGACGTGAACCGCTTGTTATAAATTTGGAATCGAGGAATTTTAATGGTACTACAGATGTGGTGCAGGATGTTTCTCCCTGCATATTTGATTGGGATATTGTCGTCGCCTTGCGGAAGGTCATTCTGTTGTTTCAGCTCAGTATCAGTATTACCTAAGGTTTTGAGATTTGGAATTGATAGTTATGACGATTCGTGCGTTGCTATCGCACAATGTTTATGTAATAGTAGGATGCTTGTCTATGAATCGAGGCAGTGAATGACTTGAAAAGTGGTTTTACTCAGTGCATGATTCAAAGATTCAATATTCTATTTTCGGTGGAGGAAAGGAAATCGGGCTACGAATGCTAAAGTTTGGGTCTATGGGGTAACGAGACTTGGTATTTTCGAGCGTGGTGGAATTTTCATCTGTGATGTGGTGTCGTCGTCCTTGTTGAATACGCTAAGTTTGCCGGTGTTATTGTCTTCTTCAATTCGCCTTCGGGGTAGGGTATTGTGAAATGGTATCGGGGAAGCAGCTGTCAGAGATAGCGGTGTGCAGTGGTTAAGAATCGGATCGGTGTTCCTAACATTGATGACTCGAGAAGGATGATTTTCGGAGAGGTTTAGAGTCGTAGCGATCTATTGGTTCAAGTGCTACAGAGATTGATTTAATTCACGGCCACACCTGGGCATTTATGAGGAAGGACATGTGGGAAGTGTCTTGCGGTGGTTAAATTTCTAGGAGGTTTGACAAAAGTGGGAGAGTGGCAGAGTAGAATATGGGTTCTGTGGTAGGATATTTGCACTCCTTGAGGAAAGTTTAAAGTGATTTGGGGTTCATGGTGGGCAGTGACTAGGTCTACGAGCTTAATTTGGAATATTGGCTGCTATACAGAGGAAGGTTGGATACGACGAAAAGGAGTTACATGATATGAAGAAGGATACAACATGACTTTGGATTGGAATGTATTGTCGCACCTTTAGTCGATGTCCATGAGGAGTGAACGGACTAGTACAGCTAGTGAATGAGCACGGGCTCAAGATGGTTTATTGGTTTCGTGGTAATTATACTCGGTGCGGCGTTGTTGGAGGATGTCGGCATAGAATTTCCACAGGTGGGTTATTTTCGGTGAGTAGGTTAATGGTTGCGTGGTGTTGACGAAGCTTTTGCAAAGAATTCTACTGGCTACCCGGTATGAGGTAAAATATGTGAATGTGGCTAGTGATTCAGAATGTTCATGAAATGTTTAACAGAAAGATTTTGAGGAATTTGGCGGGTTGATTGTGCAAGATCATGTTAATGGGGGATAAGGAATCTTGGTGGGTTCCAGGGTCATGTAATGGTAGCTTCAAGCTAAGTGAGAGAGCACCACTGCCTACGATTGGATTGCATAGTTGTCTACTTGCGAGGTTTCTGGTTATCGGCATATTGGTGGGTTATTACGACTAAAGAAATAAAACATCAATGGTGATTTGAGCAAATGATTTGAGAAATGTGTACTACAATTGGCCTTATTGATTCATGTTCAGGCTTTGGGAAGACTCAGAGTTTGTGCTTCGTGTAGATGTGATGTACAAGGAAAGTGAGTCAGCCGAGTGCTTCTTTGAGAAAGTGTTCATGTGCTAGCAGAGCCTTGGAGTTTGATCATAATTGGGAACAAGTCAGAGTAGGTGACTCTCAACAATGGTCCTAGTGGATTCAAAAATGTAAAATGCGGTGCCTAAGGATTTCGAGTCCACAGTATGGTTAAGTATCGAGCATTGCAGCGGATTACGAAAAGAGGGCTTGGGGTGTTCTATGTTATCATCGATCTGCGGTATAGCACTGGAGGAATGGGAGATAATAACTTCGGATTCATAAAGGAAAATATCAGAATGGGTGTACCAGTTGAAGATGCGAATATGCGCACAAAGAGGGTATGAGATGGTTCGTGGGTTTTGAGACAACTTGATCTCGTGAAATAAGGTCACTCAGGATGAGTGAGGATTTGGGATCGTTATGTTTTGAATGGAACCATTATTATTCATAAGGCAAGTCCAGGGTAAATTAGAAGAAATCGGGTCAGTTAGCAATGGTTGAATCGGCATGATGTGGCAATGATCGGTTCCTTCAACGTGTTAAATTTTATAGGTGGTTGTGGCGGTAGGTGCGAGGCTTGACGGCCATCGTAATTGATTTTACTTGGAGGCACTCAAGTTATTATGGCCTGTTATGTGTAGATGGATCCCAGAAGGGTCATGGTGGTTTAGACCACTACTTGGGGTTGTATTTTTGTGGTTATGAGAATTCGGTCGCGTGTTACAATGGTTCTCCTGAAATGAGTTAAGTGAAAGGTTTCTACATGGCAGAGTGTTTATTCTATTAGTGGATCAGGGGTTATTATGAAATTCTTGTACTCTCACGTATTGTCATGTTAGATGCAATGAGCGACATGGAAATCGGAAGCTGAGGATCAAGGTAGCTGTTACACCTTGTACGTCCCAATGTGACGTATAATGAATACGAGACTTTTTAATCATGATTTAAATGAGTTTAAAGTCATAATATGACTATATATGATTTTTGGATAAAACACATAAAGTTTGGGAAAAATCGGATTAAAGTTGCGGAAAACCCGACTAAGCATTTGCCATATAATAGAGCTTTTTGAAAAATAAATTTTGTATGCTATATGAGGTTTTTCTCGGACATATTATTTACAAAATTGAAGGTCTTGGAATTTAGTTTCCAACGCTCTTAACCGTTCGTTCATACGACATCCGGATAAAACGATATAAGCGTCGAAAGATGGGCGAATGAGAGGGTGTCAAGCTAGCATCTTTTGAGTTTTCAAAAGTTTGATAAATATGTTTTAACTCGTCTCTCTCTCTTCATTTTACTTAGAATATGACCAGAGGCACCATAAAAGAATGGTCCTTGAGCTCTCTAATAGCTTCAAATAATACTAACATCCCGGGTACAAAATCGAGAAGCGATAACATCAGAATGATCCCTACGACGTAAGTATCACTATATCGCCTCTCTTTTTCTTTGTAGTTTGAGTTTTGGAATATATTTAATATTTAATGATATTCCTAATTTCTGTATTTAAGCTTTAAAATATCAAAAATAGTTGATAAATTCGTTTCCTAATAGTTAGACCTCACGGGACGGTGATCGGAAGCCGTAAGTTCGAATTATTTGACTTGTAGTGGACTATTTTGTGGGTTGTTTTGTGTTGCTTTTGGGCTGTTTATTGTGCTGCTGATTTATGGAGTTTTGGAAGAATAAAAATGACGTGGAGAAACGCCACATGTGGTAGGGTAGTAGGTTGGTCGCTCGTCATTGTAGTTGCAGGCTAATTGATAATTTGTTGATTGGGTGTATTATGGTATATTTGGGGGTTTTGATGTATTGAAGGTCCCGGATTGTAATTAGGTTTGTTTTGAGTTGCTGATTGTATTATGTTTGTATCTCGCCTATATAGGCTTGAGGGAGCAGTAAAATCTGGGGAAATGCTACCCGTTTTATTTTAGAATTGAGTTATCGTTTGAGATACATAATATACTACCGCCATCTAAATTGTACACGTATTTCTTTGCTATAGGGTTGGTGCGCTAGTTGTCATAAGCTTGTTGGTCAGTTGCATTGACGACTTGAGGTATGTTAAGGCTATCCCTTCTTTCTTTTTGGCATGATCCAAATTATACAAGCAAAACGAGCAAAATACACAACTTTCATAAATGACTCTATTCATACAAATACTAGGGGTGTCTATATTATTGATTCCCCATGTGAATTATTATTATATCCTTTGTTCATGGGTCTCAGAAAAATACGTATTTGATAAAGTTTGTCCGAAAGGCATATTGATTTTATGATATTCGAGAAATCTCANGAGTTATCGTTTGAGATACATAATATACTACCGCCATCTAAATTGTACACGTATTTCTTTGCTATAGGGTTGGTGCGCTAGTTGTCATAAGCTTGTTGTTGGTTGCTAGCATGTTTGGTATAGAACCTGAGTTGATTAAACCTTTTGAGGTATCTACACCTGTTGGGGATCCAGTGATAGCTAGACGGGTATATAGAGATTGTATAGTAGGAGTTCTTAGTCGTTCTACAGTAGCAGACCTGATTGAGCTAGATATGGTAGAATTTGATGTTATAATGGGTATGGATTGGTTGGCTTCTTGTTATGATAACGTTGATTGTAGATTAAAGATGGTTCGGTTCAAGTTTCCAGGGGAGCCGGTTCTAGAGTGGAAAGGTAATACTGGATCGCCGAAAGGTAGGTTTATTTCCTATCTCAAGGCAAGGAAGATGATCAGAAAGGGCTATATTTATCACTTAGTTCGGGTACAGGATGTGAAAGCAGAGTCATCGACCCTTCAATCTATTCCGGTGGTTCATGAGTTTCCCGATATTTTTTCCGATGAGCTTCCAGGCCTTCTGTCAGAGCGGGAGATTGAGTTTTCTATTGACACATTATCAGATACTCAACTGATATCTATTCCTTCTTATATAATGGCACCTGCAGAGCTGAGAGAGTTGAAAAAACAACTGAGGGATTTGCTTGAAAAAGGCTTTATCAGACCCAGTACATCACCGGGGAGCACCTGTGTTATTTGTGAGAAAGAAAGATGGTTCTTTGCGGATTTGTATTGATTACAGACAGTTAAATAAGGCGACGATCAAGAATAAGTACCCATTCCCGAGGATTGATGATTTATTTGATCAGTTGTAGGGTGCCAGGTGTTTCTCAAAGATAGACTTGAGGTCGAGGTACCATCAGGTAAAGGTTAAAGAAAAGGATATTCCGAAGACAGCATTCAGGACCAGATACAGACACTTTGAGTTTCGTGTTATGTCATTCGGTTTGACTAATGACCCAGCAGTATTCATGGACTTGATGAACCATGTGTTAAGGTCCTTTCTAGATCTGTTCGTGATTGTATTTATAGATGATATTTTGGTTTATTCTCGTTCAGAGGCTGAGCATGCAGATCATTTGCGTACTGTGCTCAGATATCTACAAGAAAGGAAGTTGTATGCAAAATTCTCTAAATATGAATTCTGGTTGAATTCTGTAGCCTTCCTTGGTCATATTATTTCGGGCGAGGGTATCCGGGTCGATACACAGAAGATTGAGGCAGTGAAGACTTGGCCTAGACCCACGACACCGATAAAGGTTCGTAGCTTCCTGGGTTTGGCAGGTTATTACAGGAGATTTGTAGAGGGGGTTTCTTCCCTTTCAGCACCATTGACAAAGTTGACTCAGAAGGCAACCAAGTTTCAGTGGACTGATGCTTGTGAGTGGAGTTTCCAGGCATTGAAGGACAGATTGACTTCAGCACTAGTTCTGACACTTCCAGAAGGGACCGATGGTTATACTATCTATTGTGATGCTTCGGGTGTTGGATTGGGTTGTGTATTGATGCAGCATGGTAAGGTTATCGCTTATGCTTCTAGACAACTAAGAAACCACGAGAAGAATTACCCCACCCATGATTTAGAGTTAGCCGCGGCAATTCATGCACTAAAGATGTGGAGGAACTATTTGTATGGAATTCATGTTCATATCCATACGGACCATAAGAGCCTTCAGTATATATTCAAGCAAAAGGAATTAAATTTACGTTAGAGGCGATGGTTGGAGCTACTAAAAGACTATGATGTTGATATTTTATACCATCCAGGAAAGGCGAATGTAGTAGTCGACGCCCTCAGTCGTAGATCTATAGGTAACTTATCATATGTACAGCCAGAGAAGAGTGAGATAACTTGTGAGATTCATCAGCTAGCTAATCTTGGAGTTTGATTATTAGGTTCAGGTGGTACTGGAGTTACTATTCAGGACACGACAACATCCTCTCTAGTAACTGAAGTGAAGGAACGCCAGTATGAAGATCTTGTGCTAGCTCACTACAGAGATACAACCCCTCAAAAGGAGAAGACACCATTGGAGATTATAGGAGATGGAGTCTTCAGATATCGAGGTCGATTATGTGTTCCTAATGTAGCAGGGTTGCGCCAGCAGGTTATGGGAGAAGCTCACTATTCTCGTTATTCCATTCATCCAGGAGAGACGAAGATGTATCATGATATCAAGGGAATATACTGGTGGGACGGAATGAAGAAGGATATAGCAGAGTTTGTTGCTCAGTGCCCAAATTGTCAGCAGGTTAAGATTGAGCATCAGAAATCCGGTGGATTATTGCAGGCTATAGAGATTCCGACTTGGAAATGGGAAGTGATTAACATGGATTTTATCATAGGCTTACCTCGTACCCAGCGTAAGTTCGATTCTATATGGGTTATTATTGATAGAATTACAAAATCAACCCATTTTCTACTTGTCAAGACTACGTATTCAGCAAAGTATTATGCAAGTATTTACAATAAGGATATAGTACGACTTCATGGTGTCCCTATATCTATTATCTCAGATAGATGTGCTCAATTTACAGCTAATTTCTGGAGGTCCTTCCAAAAAGGATTGGGGACTCAAATAAGTCTTAGTACAACAGTTCATCCCCAAATAGACGGTCAGGCCGAGCGTACTATTCATATACTGGAGGATATGCTACGGGCTTGTGTGATGGACTTCAGGGGTAACTGGGATGATCATCTTCCACTTAATGAGTTCGCATATAATAATAGTTATCATTCCAGCATTCAGATGACTCCATATGAAGCTCTTTACGGACGAAAGTGTAGGTCACCTATCGGAAGGTTCGAAGTTGGGGAAACTAAGTTAGTAGGACCAGAGTTAGTACAACAGGCGGTTAAGAAGATTAAGCTTATACGGGAAAGGCTATTAGCAGCTCAGAGTCGTCAGAAGTCATATGCAGATAATCGACGATAAGACTTGGAGTTTTAGGTAGATGACCGGGTATTCCTAAAGGTATCACCGATGAAAGGCATTATGAGATTTGGTAAAAAAGGAAAGCTTAGCCCTCGGTATATTGGACCTTATAAGATCATACGCAGAGTAGTCCAGGTAGCATATGAGTTAGACTTGCCTTCCAACTTGGAGTCAGTACATCCAGTTTTTCACGTGTCTATGATCCGCAAGTGTATTGGAGATATTTCTAGAGTCGTTCTAGTTGATGATATTCAGGTCATGGAGCATCTAACATATGATAAAGCTCCCATTTCTATACTAGATAGACAAGTTCGGAGATTGAGAACTAAAGACGTATCTTCGGTTAAAGTACTTTGGAGGAACAATAATGTGGAGGATATGACTTGGGAAGCTTAAGAAGACATGAAGTCTAGGTATCCTCACTTGTTTCCTCTTCCAGAGGAGGATCGGACTGAGACATCACAGCCTTAGGTACGTATATGATACTTGATTCTTATGTTAGTTATTGTCATTGATCGTGTGAGACTATTGGTGTTATTGATGATTGTGGACCTGTGTGGCTTTGTATTGTTGGGTTTTCTGTCTGACATGTTGGTAGTGGTACCATTATAGAGGAGAATCTTCCAAAATCTTTATAAATCTCTAGGAGTTTAACATTTGAGGACGAATGTTTCTAAGAGGGGAAGATTGTTACACCATGTACGTCCCAAGGTGACGTATAATGAATATGAAACTTATTAATAATAATTTTAATGAGTTTAAAGTCATAATATGACTATATATGATGTTTGGATAAAACACATAAAGTTTGGAGAAAATCGGATTAAAGTAGCGGAAAACCCGACTAAGAATTTGCCCTATAACAGAGCTTTTTGAGAAATAAATTTTGTATGCTATATGAGGTCTTTCTCGGACATATTATATACCAAATTGAAGGTCTTGGTATTTAGTGTTCAACTCACTTAACCGTTTATTCATACGATATCCGGATAAAACGATATAAGCGTCGGAAGATGGGCGAATGAGAGGGTGCCAAGCTAGCACCTTTTGACTTTTCAAAAGTTTGATAAATATGTTTTAACTCATCTCTCTCTCTTCATTTTACTTAGAATATGACCATAGGCACCATAAAAGAACGGTCCTTGAGCTCTCTAATAGCTTCAAACAATACTAACATCCCGGGTACGAAATCGAGAAGCGATAAAATCAGAACGATCCCTATGACGTAAGTATCACTATATTGCCTCTCTTTTTCTTTGTAGTTTGAGTTTTGGAATGTATTTAATAGTTAATAAAATTCCTAATTTCTGTATTTAAGCTTTAAAATATCAAGAAAAGTTGATAAATTTGTTTCCTAATAGTTAGACCTCACAGGACGGTGATCGGAAGCCGTGAGTTTGAGTTATTTGACTTGTAGTGGACTGTTTTGTGGGCTGTTTTGTGTTGCTTTGGGCTGTATATTGTGCTGCTGGTTTATGGAGCTTGAAAGGATAAAAATGGCATGGAGTAATGCCACATGTGGTAGGGTAGTAGGTTGGTCGCTCGTCGTTGTAGTTGCAGGCTAATTGATAATTTGTTGATTGGGTGTATTATGGTATATTTGGGGGTTTTGTTGTATTGAAGGTCCCGGATTGTAATTAGGTTTGTTTTGAGTTGCTGATTTTATTATGTTTGTATCTCGCCTATAGTAGGCTTGAGGGAGCAGTAAAATCAGTGGAAATGTTGCACGTTTAATTTTAGAATCGAGTTATCGTTTGAGATATATAATATACTACCGCCATCTAAATTGTACACGTATTTCTTTTCTATAGGGTTGGCGTGCTAGTTGTCATAAGCTTTTTGTTGAGTTGCATTGATGACTTGAGGTATGTTAAGGCTATCCCTTCTTTCTTTTTGGCATGATCCAAATGATACAAGTGAAAAGAGCAAAATACGCAACTTTCATAAATGACTCTGTTCATAGTAATACTAGGGGTGTCTATATTCTTGATTCCTCATGTGAATTATTGTTATATCATTTGTTCATGGGTCTCAGAAAAATACGTTTTTGATAAAGTTTGTCCGAAAGGCATATTGATTTTATGATATTCGAGAAATCTTATTAACATATTTCTTATGCATTTCATATATTTATACATGTATATTTACCCATGACCAGAAGGCATTATATATGCATATATTATATGTATATGGGATATGGGAAAAGGTTAAGGCATTATATACGCACCACCACCTGATCAGCTAGTAGACGTTGATGATTTGCCCATAGTGGACGAGATGATATGATGGGATGCCCTCAGAGGCTTTATGTTATGTACACCTATACCTATACATGATATGTCATTTACACGCATGTGCATGATATTATAAATGTTTCAGGATTCACAAAGTTATTTAGACTCACAGGTGGAATTCTTTATCCCATGTTTCATCTATGTCTTTTATGTACTGATTTTCATGCTTTACATACTCATTACATTATTCCTACTGACGTCCCATTTTGCCTGGGGACGCTGTGTTTTATGCCCGCAGGTGCAGGTAGACAGGCTGACGGTCCCCCTTCTTAGGATCCATGATCAGCTAGAGTTGGTGTGCTCCATTTGATCCGGAGCTGCTTTGAGTTTTGGTACGATGTGTTTATATATATATATATGGGTATGATGGGCCCAGTCCCGTCCTTTATACAGTTGTACACTTTAATAGAGGTCTGTAGATAGTCATGTATAGTTAGATAGTATGTGGCCTTGTCGGCTAGCCCTACCGTATTCCACACACACACACACACACACATATATATATATGTGTGTGTGTGTGTGTGTGTGTGTATGTACATATGTCTTTTGGGCATGTTTTCTCACGTAGGTTGTTCATATGAATTAGTAGATTATTTCTAGACTTTATGCATGACCTACACTTATTTCATGTTTATATCTTAGACGAATGCTTAGGGGTGTTCGATAGGCAGAACTCGGGCACTCGTCACGGCCCATCGGTTTGGGTCATAACAGTAGCGGTTCGGTGTTGACAAGAATGTCACGAGCTCGGACGAGCAGGAAAGAATTCAGATGGTTCGAATCAGCTAGTATTGTCTTTAGCGTCACCTGAGATCGGTATCCTGTGTAAAAGGCTTTGAGTATTGATTGCGGATTCTTGATTTGCTTTACAGCATTAATGTGGCCGGCGGTATGGAGGTGCAGACTTGTTACCTGGTGCGGAAGGTCGTGGGAGTGCATCCCACGGGAAGGTTGTATAAGTGTGACATGTAGTCACCTGATTGATTAAAGATTTAAAACAAAGTATGGAGATTGTGGTACTATCGCTAATGTGAGAATTTATGCTTGAAGGGCACTCGGTTCATTTGGTTGTGAATTGTGGAAGTTTGTTCCGGATTCGACGGTTGTTCTTGTGTGTCATGGGAAAATGGTCATTGTGGATCCTTGAGAAGTTATTTGCCCAAGCATGGTATGATTAGAATCAGTTTGAGGTCCGTTGATGGGTCCAAATGTGGATGTGTACTCTACACCAGCCTGGGTGTGTTCATTCAGCATAGCATTCCTTATGGAAGAGTATTCGGTGTGGGATGTTAATTTCGTCGCCAGCTATTTCATATAATACTCTATTGTGCCATGTGGTTTGGGAAATGACTTGATTATTTGTACAATGTGTTGAGGTCCCGCGTAGCGGTGGTATTATGGGAGCAGGATGGCTCTCGATATGCAGATCATATATCGCGCCTTAGTTGTGCTTGAGTTTTATAGTGTATGATGCTACCCGTCTTCCCAGGATTTGTATTATGCACCTAGCATGCTTATGGTTGATATTCAGGCATTTCGTGAGTATAAGCGTTACAGCTCGATGTGTGTTTTCTTTAGATTATTATGTGTGGATCGGGTGGCATGCCGCCATGAGTATATGGTTGGATCGGGTGGCACGCCACCACAGATATGTTATTTGGATCGGGTGGCACGCTGCCACGGGTATCATGATTGGATCGGGTTGCACGCCGCAAGTATCATGTGTGGATCGGGTTGCACACCACAACAATGTGATATTGAGTATAGTTTCTTCATATCTATTCTTGTGTGTTTTGTTTCTCGTTTTTTAGGAAGGTTCATAACATCCTTTCAGTTGTTTAATTAGTTATGTGGGTTAAGTATTTCTTTCCAGAGTTCTTTTTCCTTATGTATCACATTCGAGTTTATAGCTTGTTGGCACATTGTGGCATCATATGAGATTTTTGGCAGTGTCTGAGGTGGCTTATTACCTGAGCAGCTTGTACTGGGTGAGACGAGATTTTTGGACCTGGGATCAGTGCGAACGGATTTATATGAGGCATATTAAAGAGAAATATCGTTATTTGGTTCATAATGAGGTAATGGTTCTTGTCAGGAGGAGAGGTTTAATATTTTTTCTTTCTACACATCTCTTTCGTCGTGAAAGTATTGCAAGAGTCGGAACAGGACTTATATGTGTCATGAAGTGTGTTGTGGGCATCAGATTTGTGGAATTGTGGCTATTGTCATCAGAGGATGTTATTATGGTCATGTGAATTATACGGTGCATGGTGAATTCAGCAAAGGTATGTAGTCATATATTGGTGCATCGTGTAGTGATTGATACGGTGTCCGTATGTTGGAAAGAGGCCTGGTGGAGAATTCTGGATATTGGAATTTGACTCTAAGGCTTACTTGACTAAATAAAGGGGAAGATCTTTAGACTGGCTCGAGCTAATGTGCTCAATTGGGTTGTGGTAGCACGGGTAGGTGTACGAGGTGTTGACCAGTGATTTCAGACAACTCCAGAGCAGTTCTTAGCGCGTTTGAGGACGAACGTATGTTTAAGTGGGAGAGAATGTAACGACCTGACCGGTCGTTTTGAGCCCTAGCGCGTCGTTCGACAGTTTGAGGCCATGAGTAGTTTCACTTCATGTATTATAACTTGTACGTGTGGTCAGAATTAAATTTCGAGAAAGTTCGGAAGGAATTTGGAAAGAAAATACTCATTTCGGAAGCTTTAAGTTAGAAAGATTGACTAAGTTATGATTTTTGAGTAAACGACCTCAGAATCAGGATTTGAAGGTTCCAACAATTTCGTATGATAATTTTGGACTTGGACGTATGTCCGACGCCTATTATAGAAGTTGGCATTTTGGAAGAACTTCATAAACTTGAGTTGAAGTGCATTTCAATATTATCAATGTCCGTTTGAAATTCCGAGTCTAGGAATAGCTGCGTATGGTGACTCTGGTATTGGGAGCGCATCCGGATGTGGATTTGGAGGTCCGTCGGTCATTTCGGGGTCATTTGGCGAAAGTTGGATATTTGAAGGTTTTTGAGAAGTTGACTGGGAGTGGACTTTTTGATATCGGGGTCGGATTCCGATTCCGGAAGTTGGAGTAGGTCTGTAATGTTAAATGTGACTTGTGTGCAAAATTTGAGGTCAATCGGACGTGATTTGATAGGTTTCGGCATCGATTGTAGAAGTCGAAGTTTCAAAGTTCACTAAGTTTGGATTGGAGGGTGATTCATGTTTTTAGCATTGTTTGAGGTGATTTAAAGGCTCGACTAAGTTCGTATGACATTTTAGGACTTGTTGGTATAATTGGTTGAGGTCGCGAAGGCCTCGGGTGGATTCCGGATGGTAAACGGATCGAATTTGTGCTTGGAGGAATGCTGGAGCTGTTGTCATCTGGTGTAACCACACCTGCGAGGTTTTGGCCGCAGGTGTGGAGCCGCAAAAGTGGCCAGGAGGTCGCAGAAGCGAAAAGGGAGTGGGGGACTGTATCCGCAGGTGCGGACGATTTGCCGCAAAAGCAGATGCGCACCTGCGGGGAGTTTAGGGAAGAAGAGGGTTGGGTAGCTGGGGGACTTACGCAGAAGCGGAACATTGTGCCGCACCTGCGGAACCTCAAAAGCGGTCCAGTGAGCGCATGTGCGGAGGTTGCCTGGGCAGAACACATAAGTTAGCCAAATCGGGTTTTGGCTCATTTCACCTCTTTTCTCTCGTTGGAGCCAGCCTTTGGAGAGATTTTGGGGTGCCATCTTCATCAGTTATTATGGGGTAAGTAATGTTTACTAGTTGTGAGTTGAATACAAGGTTTATATATAGATTTAGATATGAACATTTGTAGAAATTTGGGATTTTGAAAAAAAACCTAAAATTTATATTTTTGGATTTTGACCACGAAATTTGACATAAAATTGAGATTAAATTATAGATTTGAGTTCTTGACGTTATAGGTAATGTTTATTTTCGAAAAATTTTGGAATCCTGGCACGTGGGCCCGAGGGTGATTTTTATCGACTTTTCGAGCGGAGTTGAAAATTATTATAAATTGAATTATAATGAGTATTAGAGTATATATTTATGGGTTTGCACATTTATTAACTAGTTTTGGAGCATTGGGCATCGGTTTGAGTTGTTGGAAGGGCTTGGGAGCCGGTTATGGAAGTTGGCATTTTGGAAGAACTTCATAAACTTGAGTTGAAGTGCATTTCAATATTATCAATGTCCGTTTGAAATTCCGAGTCTAGGAATAGCTGCGTATGGTGACTCTGGTATTGGGAGCGCATCTGGATGTGGATTTGGAGGTCCGTAGGTCATTTCGGGGTCATTTGGTGAAAGTTGGATATTTGAAGGTTTTTGAGAAGTTGACTGGGAGTGGACTTTTTGATATCGGGGTCGGATTCCGATTCCGAAAGTTGGAGTAGGTCTGTAATATTAAATGTGACTTGTGTGCAAAATTTGAGGTCAATCGGACGTAATTTGATAGGTTTCGGCATCGATTGTAGAAGTCAAAGTTTCAAAGTTCACTAAGTTTGGATTGGAGGGTGATTCGTGTTTTTAGCATTGTTTGAGGTGATTTAAAGGCTCGACTAAGTTCGTATGACGTTTTAGGACTTGTTGGTATAATTGGTTGAGGTCTCGAAGGCCTCGGATGGATTCCGGATAGTAAACGGATCGAATTTGGGCTTGGAGGAATGCTGGAGCTGCTGTCATCTGGTCTAACCGCACCTGTGAGGTTTTGGCCGCAGGTGTGGAGCCGCAAAAGCGGCCAGGAGGTCGCAGAAGCGAAAAGGGAGTGGGGGACTGTGTCCGCAGGTGCGGACGATTTGCCGCAGAAGCGGATGCGCACCTGCGGGGAGTTTAGGGTAGAAGAGGGTTGGGCAGCTGAGGGACTTACGCAGAAGCGAAACATTGTGCGGCACCTGCGAAACCTCAAAAGCGGTCCAGTGAGCACATGTGCGGAGGTTGCCTGGGCAGAACACATAAGTTAGCCAAATCGGGTTTTGGCTCATTTCACCTCTTTTCTCTCGTTGGAGCCAGCCTTTGGAGAGATTTTGGGGTGCCATCTTCATTAGTTATTATGGGTAAGTAATTTTTACTAGTTGTGAGTTGAATACAAGGTTTATATATAGATTTGGATATGAGAATTTGTAGAAATTTAGGATTTTGAAGAAAAACCTAGAATTTATATTTTTGGATTTTAACCACGAAATTTGACATGAAATTGAGATTAAATTATATATTTGAGTTCTTGACGTTATGGGTAATGTTTATCTTCGAAAAATATTGGAATCCTGGCACGTGGGCCCGAGGGTGATTTTTATCGACTTTTCGAGCGGAGTTAAAAATTATTATAAATTCAATTATAATGAGTATTAGAGTATATATTTATGGGTTTGCACATTTATTAACTAGCTTTGGAGCATTGGGCATCGGTTTGAGTTGTTGGAAGGGCTTGGGAGCCAGTTATGGAATTTCGGAGCGAGATAAGTCTCTTTTCTAACCTTGTAAGAGGGAATTAACCCCATAGGTGAATTGAATTAATATGTGCTTCTATTTGTGGGGGCTACGTACGCACTAGGTGATGAGAGTCCGTACGTAGATACTAGTTATGCCTATGTACGGGTAGTTTTAGGTTTACACCATGTCTTGTGTGATACCGTTGTTTGATTACGTTATTATTTTGCCTTGAAAGAACTGAGATCGAGTATGCTTATTAAATGCCTTGAAAAGAGTTGAAATTGAGGATTTCGAGACTTGAAAGTTTTCATTGAATTTCGTATTTTTGAAAAAGAATTTAAGAATATTATAATAACTGAAGAAATCTATGTGCATCCGCGTCGCAAATATATTTCGCGAGCGGGGTAAATTTCCACTACTCTCATGGGAGCGGGTCGTTCGCCTCGGCAGGTTAATAGATGTATCTATGATTCGTGTCGTTCGACCCTCGGCAGTGCACGGTTTATATTTATATCTTAGTTCGTATCGTTCGACCCTCAGCAGTGCACATTTTATATTTATATGTTGGATCGAGTCGTACGACCTCGGCATGACTTGCGCATGATATCTCTTTGGAACTGATAATAATTGACGCTGCTTCATTGGCTTGAGATATAAATTGTTAAATGATGAAAATTAATTTGGGACGTTCTATTAGTAAAAAGAATTGTTTATTATTTTCGGTTATTGAATTTTCAGCTATGTTATGTATTCCATGCTTAAATATAAGATTGTCATTTTATTTTTAGCCCATAGTGAGTGTCGAAATCGACCTCTCGTCACTACTTCTTCGAGGTTAGAATGGATACTTACTGGGTACACATTGATTTACGTACTCATACTACATTTGCTGCACATTTTGTGCAGGTACATATATATCTAGTGGTCTTGTGGGCGTAGAGGCGCGGTTATTGCAGGGACTTAGGTGAGCTGCATTCTATACTACGATCCGCAGCCAACAGAGTCTCCTTCAAAGTATTTATATTTCTCCTGTCCAAATTTGTATTCCGGATAGATGTTGTATTTTATTTTACATTCCTAGTTGATGCTCATGCACTTGTGACACCAGATTTTGGGGTGATTATGAGTTGTCCTGTATTGAAATTGTTAAAAATATTATTATGTTCTCTGTAAATTCCATCTTTTACTATTTAATTGAAGGAAATATGATTCCAAAAATATTAGAATGAGAACCAAATTAAGTATTTATTTTTGGCTTGCCTGACAGCGGTGTCTGGCGCCATCACGACCTTTAATGGATTTTGGGTTGTGATATGTGCAATTTCCTAACATTGTACTTTTTCTTTGAGAAATGTATATTTAACCGCTTAAAAAATTAATAGCCGACAATATATATA
>AWOL01S0001126.1:19357-48909 GCA_000715115.1 Nicotiana otophora | reverse complement strand
AAAAAAACACACACGTAAAAAAAGAAGAAAAAGGTAAAGGAAACAAGAATCAATGTGGTTCTTTTCATCCGCTAGGATCGCTGTTGGTCACCACGCTAATGCTATTTAATTCATTTGTATCATCTGTTTCTTCCGTGTCCTATTTCTTCTGACTTACGAACAAAGTGTACTCCCTGTTTCTGTATGCATAATGCAGTTTGGAAAAGTTATGCTTGTCTCTGGGTAGTAATCCTCGGATAGACTAGTGATCTCTAATAATATCTCAGAATGCCCATATAATAGTGTCCTCTGCTGGCTCATCAAACCAGCAAATGTGGTGGGAAGGGTCATTTAGACCTGCACCATCAAATCGTGCATGTTGCATAATATACTCATTTGGGTGCAGCGCTTTGACTATGATTGGATGTGGTTGAAGTTATTACTTGATAGCTTATTTCTTCTGTTGGTTAAAATAGACTTGTAGGAACCAATAAACTTTAATAGAGTAATCTCTATCCTTAAGTAACGTAAGCCCCCACTATGTTGTTGCATGCGTTTGTGGCAGAATTCCTCTAGGATTTACAAAGACAAAATCGGAATCCAAGTTCAGCAATAACTTGAATTTCCCCAGGAACAAGTTTGAGTTTTGAGAAGAGAGAAGAATTTTACTGTTGTAGAATCTTTTGGGAAGAAATCAGGTATTTATAACACTTTTAGGAATCTGCTAAAAGATGTCTTTTAAAGCAGACAACTTTTTGACACATACTTCCAACTCTCACCTTTTAAAATAAAAGTTACCTTCTCTTCTAATTCCAATCGCTAACTACACTAACATTATCAACTTTGATTTTCAGATGTTCAGGTACAAAATTAAACTCAGTGATGCACGTAAAGCATGGATGAAGAATCCTGAGGTGTTGCACAACTGCTCAACAGGCTTCCATTTGCCCCATGAGCATGATGATCTTTCCCAGGTTGCACTATCAGACCTTGATGTGTCTATACACTAGGAAGAGACTGTCATTAGGGGTCTTAATATGCTTTTCTTTTTTCTGTTTCGCAGGAATACGTTTCACCACTCAAGTTGCTGCACTTTTATCGTGCTAATGTTTCTATCTGAACCAATATTTCCAAGAGTTGCATCGACAAGAGCATTCACAACTATGATATGTGTAAAATGAGACTGTACAACTGTGATATGTGTAGAATGAGACTTTACAACCGTGATATGTGTAGAATGAGACTTTACAACTGTGATATGTGTAGAATTTAGTCCGATTGTTGCTAACCTTTTCTGTAAATGTCACGTGTCTGTTGAGACTACTGGTTTTGCTAAAGTTGTGTGTATACATTGTAGAGATGAATGTCTTACACGAGAAGATCAATGCAGCAGATTATTTTCCCATAGAAGTATGTAAACCTGTTTGCTAAAGATGCATGTGAAGGTGTTTGGATTGGCTTAAAAGCTGGTCAAATTATAGCTTAAACGCACCTTTTACATAACAGAGTTGGGAAATACCAACTTCTTTAGGCTTGAGGTTATATCAATGTTGGGCCATGGAGCTATGCTACTTATCTGTAATCTGTTGAATATTTTTCACATCTTCAGTTCTTTTGGAATCAGAAGTTGATTGCTTCAGAACATCTATTGGTGCAAACATAGGACTATGTCCCGATTTCGGACTTCTAAGAGCTCAATTCTGCTTTTAATTATCCCAAGCCCAACTATGTTTCCTACTCGGTGTGTTAGATGATGATTAGTATATGGTGCAAGAATGTTTTAATTGTGCACCTGATTGCAACTTAATTTGCTAAATGTTTGAGGATTCCAATTCTTAAACACACAGGTTTATGAATATTCAATGAAATCTTTAACACTCAACGAATGTCTTAGTTAACTAATCATAGCCAGGAAGGTAACCATCTTTTGTACGGATTCTTTATTTTTTCTTTTGTGGGGTTGGGGGGGGGGGGGGGGAGCAGGGCGTGGCGTCACACATTTCCCTTAATTTAATTGAACCCTCTCACCTGTGATTTTCTTGTGTAGACCTTTGAAGTTAAACACTTTGGGACACACAGACAAATAAATTAACCTTGGAATTGTTATGTGGTGATTCTGTTTAATTAATAAACGTTTGACTTGCAGATCAAGTGTATCTAGGATCTAGCTTGCGTTTGATTTTATTATATGTACTTTTTTTGCATATGTATATATAGTTTAAATTGAAAGTAATTGATTCACTTAAAGCCGTAAACCTGCCCTAAATATGCTTTTGTTGGATTGAAATGAAATTGCTAATATATTAATTCACAGCAAAAAGATTACCGAGATGTTCCATTTTTTAGGGCGATTCCTATATAATGCAAAACTAAACGAAATTGACCTTCTTTCAACAAAAACTTTTTTATTACATTAGGGGAGGGGGAAGATGCCCAGATTAAGAGAAGATGGCAGACTTACTTTCATAAACTTCTGAATGAAGAAGGGGATCAGGATATTGTGCTAGGCGAATTGGAGCATTCCGAGAGTCACCGTGACTTTGGTTACTGCAGGCGTATCGAGGTTGAGGAGGTCGTGGGAGCTATGCGTAAGATGAGTAGGGGCAGAGCGACTGGGCCAGACGAGATTCCGGTGGAATTTTGGAAGTGTGTGGGGAGAGCAGGTTTGGAGTGGTTGACTAGGTTGTTTAATAGTATTTTTGAGGGGAAGAGGATGCCGGATGAGTGGAGGTGGAGTACGGTGGTTCCATTGTATAAGAACAAAGGTGATATCCAGAGTTGTAACAATTATAGGGGTATCAAATTACTGAGTCATACCATGAAAGTGTGGGAGAGGGTGGTTGAAGCGAGGGTGAGGATGACGGTGTCTGTATCCGACAACCAGTTCGGGTTCATGCCGGGTCGTTCGACTACAGAAGCTATACACCTTGTTAGAAGGTTGGTGGAACTATACAGAGAGAGGAAGAAGGATCTGCACATGGTGTTTATTGACCTAGAGAAAGCGTACGACAAGGTTCCTAGAGAAATTCTCTGGAGATGCCTGGAGGCAAAAGGTGTGTCGGTTCCCTACATTATGGCGATTAAGGACATGTATGATGGGGCTAAGACACGGGTTAGGACAGTAGGAGGCGACTCTGAGCATTTTCCGGTTGTAATGGGGTTACACCAAGGTTCGGCACTCAGTCCGTTCTTATTCGCCCTGGTGATGGACGCGTTAACAAACCATATTCAAGGGGATGTGCCATGGTGCATGCTATTCGCCGATGACATAGTTCTGATTGATGAGTCACGAGTCGGTGTTAACGAGAGGCTGGAGGTTTGGAGACAAGCACTTGAGTCTAAGGGTTTCAAGTTGAGCAGGACGAAGACGGAGTACCTGGAGTGTAAGTTTAGCGCTGAGCCAGAGGAAGTGGACGAGGATGTGAGGCTTGATTCGCAGGCCATCCCGAGTAGAGGCAGCTTCAAGTACCTTGGTTCGGTTATCCAGGGGGGAGGGGAGATCGACGAGGATGTCACACACCGTATTGGGGTAGGATGGATGAAGTGGAGGTTAGCATCTGGAGTCTTGTGTGACAAGAGAGTGCCACCGATAATCAAAGGTAAGTTTTATAAAGCGGTAGTTAGACCGGCCATGATGTATGGGGTTGAGTGTTGGCCCGTTAAGAACTCACATATCCAGAAGATGAAAGTAGCAGAAATGAGGATGTTGCGGTGGATGTGCGGGCACACTAGGATAGATAAGATTAGGAATGATGATATTCGGGAGAAGGTGCATGTGGCTCCCATTGATGACAAGATGCGGGAAGCGAGGCTTAGATGGTTCGGACATGTTCAGAGGAGAAGCCCAGATGCTCCGGTACGGAGGTGTGAGCAGCTAGTGGTGGAAGGCATGAGAAGAGGTAGAGGGCGGCCTAAGAAGTATTGGGGAGAGGTGATCAGACAGGATATGGCGAAGCTCCAGATTTCTGAGGACATGACACTTGATAGGAAGATGTGGAGGTCGAGTATTAGGGTTGTAGGTTAGGAGGTAGTTGAGTCGTGCCTTACTTCGTACCATTGTGGGACTAGCCATGTAGGGTTTTTGTCTAAGATAGCTATTGGCAATGTTGTGGCTTACTATTTCGCTTTTCAATGCATGTCCTATTTACTAGCTGCCGCTTTTGCTTTGCATCTTTTTTCTAGATTTCATGGTGTTCCTATTTTTCTTATGATTGTTGTGGTGATACTAATATTTACTAACATTGTCTCCCTTTGCTTTGCATCTTTCTTCTGGTTTTCATGGTGTTTTTATTTATCCTATGATTGTTGTTGTAATACTAATAGTGTTTTCTTTTTGTCATTTTGTCTTTTTATTTTTTTGAGCCGAGGGTCTTTCGGAAACAGCCTCTCTACTCCTTCGGGGTAGGGGTAAGGTCTGCGTACACACTACCCTCTCCAGACCCCATTAGTGGAATTTTACTGGGTTGTTGTTGTTGTTGTTGTTGTGGGGAGGGGGGAGGGATACTATACTAATAATGAGGTTTGAAACCTCCGCCTCAATTGCGGAAAGCAGGGAGCTCACTAATGTAATGCATAGGTTAGTTCTCAGGTTGAGCTCTAATTGAATCATATCCAACTAACTATAATGAATCTACCATTGTAAACTTATCTTTATAAATTGTTAACCAAATTAGATTATTCGTATTCACCAGATCCGCATGTGCTTTGTGGGAAGTGCACAGTTAGCCACTAATTAGAGATATCTTTACTTTTTAGCCATTGTTTAAAATGTATTTACTTTTTAGCTAGTGCTTAATATATTTTTACCCGTTCGGACGAAAATACCCTTGTGCTAGACATGGGTGCTGTGTAAATAGTACATGGTGTCCTTAACTTCATGAATGCTGTGTAAATATTAAAGACAAAGTGTCATGTATTTGCACCTTCCGTTATTAAACTTTAGGATATCATGTTCTTAATTTCATATGTGCAGTGTAAATATTAAGGACATGGCGTCCTTAACTCCATGTGTGCAGTGTAAATGTTAAGGACACCGTGTCCTTAATATTTACACAGCGCTCATGAAAAAAGGATAAAAACGTCTTTTCGTATTAATTTTAATAGAGTAGTAATTAATTTTGCTCAGCATCAAAAATACTGGATAAAAATTAAATACCATATTAAAAAGCGGCTATCCCATGCCATTTCTACCCTTTATGAGACTCGGTAAGGCACTCTTTAGAGTTTAGATTATCCATTTCTATGTGTACTATATAAATCATTTCAATAACTAAAAGCAATTTAAGCTTTGGGCTCCATATGTGCAACAAAAGTGCAATTGTTGTTCAAGACAATATCCAAGCATTTATTCCGATTAAATAAATATATATCAGGTCAATTCGTTATACAAATATATACTAAGAGTAGTTGGTTTTCTCTTGGAATTAGCACACGAAAATTTGGAAATCGTCCCGAATTCTAGTTTTTTGGCTCTAAAATCCCAAAAAACGAGAAAAGGTCATGCCGAAGCCATATCTATTGTTCATTAGGTCATTTTTTATGGTCCCGCAAAATTTTAGGGGATTCGGATCTGGTAGCCCGAATTCATGCAGATAGCGTGGACTATACACACAAAAATTTGAAAATTGGCCCAAATTCCTTTTTTGGCCCTAAAATGCCAAAATTTAAGGAACGATCATGTTGAAATCATGACTATTGTTCATTAGGTATTTTTTATGGCCGCAAAATTTTAGACAATTCGGTTCCGGTAGCCAGGATTCATGCAGATGGAGTGGACTATATAGCACACAAAAATTTGGAAATCGGCCCAAAGTTTAATATTTTGGCCCTAAAATAAAAAAACAAACGAGGAACGGTCATGCCGAAGCCATGACTATTGTTTATTAGGTCATTTTTTATGGCCCCGCAAAATTTTAGGCGATTCGGATCCGGTAGCCCAGATTCATGAAGATGGCATGGATTATATAGCACACCAAAATTTGAAAATCGGCCTAAATTCTAGTTTTTTAGCCCTAAAATGCCAAACAAACGAGGAACGTTCATGACGAAATCATGACTAATGTTCATTAGGCTATTTTTGATAACCCCACAAAATTTTAGACGATTCGGATCTGGTAACCCGGATTCATACAGATGGCTTGGACTATAGCACACGAAAATTTAGAAATCGTCCCGAATTTTGATTTTTTGTCTCTAAAATACCAAAAAATAGGAACGATCATGCCAAAGCCATGGTTATTTTTCATTAGGAAATTTTTATGTTCCCGCAAAATTTTAGGAGATTTGGATCCGGTATCCCAGATTCATGCAGATGGCATGGACTACTGCACACAAAAATTTGGAATTTGGCTCGAATTTCAGTTTTTTGACGATAAAATACAAAACAACGAGGAATGGTCATGCTGAAGCTATGACTATTATTTATTAGGTCATTTTTATGGCCCCGTAAAATTTTAGGCGATTCGGATACGGTAGCCCAGATTCATGAAGATAGCGTGGATTATAGCACATCAAAATTTGAAAATCAGCCTGAATTCTAATATTTTAGCCCTAAAATACCAAAAACGAGGAACGTTCATGCCGACGTCATGACTATTGTTCATTAGGCTATTTTTGATAACCTCATAAAATTTTAGACGATTCGGATCCGGTAGCCCGAATTTTAGTTTTTTGTCTCTAAAATACCAAAAAATAAGGAACGGTCATGCCAAAGCCATGGCTATTTTTCATTAGGCCATTTTTTATGTCCCCGCAAAATTTTAGGGGATTCGGATCCGGTATCTTATATTCATGCAGATGGCATGGACTACTGCATACGAAAATTTGGAAATCGGCTCGAATTTCAGTTTTTTGACGAAAAAATACCAAATATCGAGGAACAGTCACGCCGAAGCATATATATTATTCATTAGGTCATTTTAGATGGCACTGCAAAATTTTAGACGATTTAGATCCGGTAGCCCGAATTCATGCAGTTAGCGTTGGCTATAGCACATGAAAATTTAAAAATCGGCTCGAATTCACATTGTTTGGCCCTAAAATGCCATTAAACAAGGAACAGTCATGCCGAAGACATGACTATTGTTCAATAGGTCATTTTTCATGGCCCCACAAAATTTTAGGCGATTCAGATCCGGTAGCCCGAATTCATGTAGATAGCGTGGATTATAGCATACGAAAATTTAGAAATCGACTCGAATTCCAATCTTTTGGCACTAAAATGCCAAAAAATGAAGAACAGTCATGCCGAAGCCATGAATATTGTTCATTAGGTCCTTTTTTATGGCTTCGCAAAATTTAAGGCGATTCGTCCGATAGACCGGATTCATGCAGATGGCGTGGACTATATAGCACACGAAAATTTAGAAATCAGTCCGAATTTTAGTTTTTTAACACTAAAATGCCAATAAACGAGGAACGGTCATGCCGAATCCATGACTATTTTTCATTAGGTCAATATTGATGGCCTCGCAAAAATTTAGACGATTCGGACTCGGTAGCCTAGATTCATGTAGATGGCGTGGCTATAACACACGAAAATTTGGAAACGAATCTGAATTCTAGTTTTTTGGCCTTAAAATGACAGAAAAGAGGAATTGTCATGCTGACGCCATGACTATTGTTCATCAGGTCATTTTTATGGCCCCAAATATTTTAAGGCGATTCGGATTCGGTAGCCCGAATTTATGCAGATGGTAGCACACGAAAATTTAGAATTTGTCTAAATTCTAATTTTTTGGCCCTAAAATGCAAAAAACAAAACGAGGAACGGTCATGCCGAAGCCATGACTATTGTTCATTAGGTCATTTTTGATGGCCCCGTAAATTTTTAGGTGATTCGGATCCAGTAAGCCGAATTTATGCAGATGGTGTGGACTTAGCAAACGAAAATTTAAAAATCGGCCCGAAATTCAGTTTTTTGACCCTAAAATTCCTAAATACAAGGAACGGTCATGCCGAAGTCATGACTATTGTTCATTAGATTATTTTAGATGGTCCCGCAAAATTTTAGGCAATTCAGATCTGATATCCCGTATTCATGCAGATAGTGTGGACTATCACACATGAAAATTTATAAATCGAATTGAATTCTAATCTTTTGGCCCTAAAATGCCAAAAAACGAGGAACGGTCATGCCGAAGTCATGGTTATTGTTCATTACGTCATTTTTATGACTCCAAAAATTTTTAGGCTATTTGGATCCGGTAACCCGGATTCATGCAGATGACGCCGTGGACTATAACACGCGAAAACTTAGAAATCGGCACGAATTCTAGTTTTTGGCCTTAAAATGCCAAAAAGGAGGAACGATCATGACGAAGCCATGACTATCGTTCATTAGGTCATTGTTTTTGGCCCCGCAATAACTTTAGGCGATTCGGATGTGGTAGCCCGGATTCATGCAGATGGCGTGGACTATAGCACACGAAAATTTAGAAATTGGCCCCATTTTCAAATTTTTGGCCCTAAAAGGCCAAAAAATGAGGAACGGCCATGCCGAAGCCATTGCTATTATTCATTAGGTCATTTGTAAGGCCATGCAAAAATTTTAGGTGATTCGAATCTTGTAGCCCGGATTCATGCAGATGGCGTGGACACGAAAATTTAAAATCGGTCTGAATTTCAGTTTTTTGTCCCTAAAATGCGAAAAAATGAGGAATGATTATGCCGAAGTCATGACTATTATTCATTAGGTCATTCTTTATGGCCCCATAAAAATTTAAGCAATTCAGATCTAATAGTTCGAATTTATGGAGATGTCGTGAACTATAAACTTTCAGTTATGTCTTTAAACAAAGAAACAAGAGATTGCAGAATATAATCGAGTGAATCTGATTTGTTTAATCATTAACTAACCATCTTTAATCTTATTTTCTGAATCTGTCGGAAGATATCTACAATCAATAATCTTATGTACAAAGGAGGTATAAAAGGGGCAAAGGACCAAATATACCCCGTACTATAAGAAAAGGTTTAAATATTTTCTTTGTTATACTTTGGATCCAAATATACCCATGTTGTAATACTATTGGTTTAAATATACCTCTCTTTTGTTAAGTTTGTTCAAGATGGACATTCAATCCTATGTGACATTGGTATTTGATGAGGTGGATGCCACATGGCATGCCACCTCAGCGCCCCTAATCTATATATAAAAGACTAAAATTTGAAATACAATAATTTTCATGGTAGCGGTAACGGTAGCAATAGTGATAGAGGGGAAGAAAATTTTAGTGGTGGAAAAAAATATAAGGGAGGAGTAAAATGAGTTAGGGACGCTGAGGTGGCAAGCCATGTGACATCCACCTCATAAAATGTCAGTGCCATATAAGATTGAATGTCTACTTTGGACAAACTTAACAGTATTTGAACCAATAGTATAACGAGAGGGATATATTTGGACTCAAAGTATAACGAGGGGTACATTTCTGATATATTTGACCCTTGTCTGTTAAAAAAGCGTATAGAGGTTTGTCCTATATGATATTCTATACTTTTTTGTCGCAAAAGTTTTTCTAGCATTTCGCTTCTCAAGATTCAAATTATATAATTTTTAACCAATATTTTAATATGTATTTTTTTTATCATATTGATATGAGAAGAGTCATAAATTATGGTACTTTTTATATTAGTTTTGAACATCTAAATTTTAACTTTAAAATATTAAAGTAATTAAATTAAATTTAACGTTAAAATCTAATCAAATTGACTCTTGAGAAACAAAAAATGATAATTATTTTGAATCGGACGGAGTACTCAACAAATTGATAGAGGAGAAAGGATAGCAGTTGACCCTAGCTTGGTTGGTTATCATTTTTGACTTTTCTTTGTTGACTAAATTTCGCAGAATCGAGATCTCTTTAATTATTATTTTAAAATTACAAATATAAAGCGGGTACTTACTTGCTTATTTAAATTAAATAGCATTATTATATAGAGTCAAAGACTGTTTACTATTTCTAGTTTCTAGTGTGAAAATGAAATAGAGGGACCCTCAACACCAAAAGAGTAAAGAAATTGGGTGATAAAGACTGATGACATGACTTAGAGGCTGTTTGGATGGGCTTAAAAGGTGGTCAAACGATTTTTAATTTATGGAAGTATTTAGCAACCAAAACATAGGCTTAAAAAAAGTTAAAATCTGTTTAAAAAAAGCCAAAATCAATAAGTTGAAAAACTCAACTTTTTCTAAATTGGCTTAAAAGCCATATTGCTTTGACCAAGGATATTACATTCTTATCCCTTATAATTTTTCTTAATTCAGAAATTACCCCTAAGTAAAAATCCTACAATATACTATTTATTTTCTCCATTCTCCAATATTTGTCAATTTCTTGAAGTTATTAACGTGAAGCAAACAATAGTTTTTAAAATAATGTTTGACACATTTCAATATTTTGTAAATATTTTTCTTTTGGCTTCTTTTTTTGGTTCCATAACATTTAATTTTTTTGGTCGTTGTATCTTTCCTTTTTTTAAATTGGTGTAACTATGTTCTAAAATCAAATTATTCAACGAATTTACGTGTTACCCCTGAATTTGAAGCTATGAACGGAAAATATAATATTATAGTCATCATCTTCTTTATAATGTTAACAACTTTAAGGATATTTCAGTCATTTTAACAAGAAAAAGTGCTTACCAGTACTTGTTTACCAAACAGTTCACCACCTTGTTTTAAGTTTAAGCCAATCCAAACGGGCCCTTAATATTATCTGATAATTAATGCCTTAGCTAAACAATCAAGGTGGGATTCCGGTTTTATATTTGAGTGATATAGTCTTATTATGCTTCGTTTCAGTTTATGTGAACTTATTTTATTTTTGTTAGGTTCTAAAAAGAATGACCAATTTTTAAATTTGAAAATAATTTAGCTTAAACTTACAATTCTACTCATAATGATAAACTTTTATAATCACACAAATACTCCGGGCTCCTTTTTGACTTGTTTAGGACCATAAATTCTAATTTTTTTTTATTTTTTCTTAAACTGCGTGCCCAATCAAACAAGTTCACATGAATTTAAACGGAGCGAGTAACATTATTGACGATAAGTAAGAGTCACTTGTTGAGTATTTTTCTATTCACTAACCGGTAAACTGAACTTTCAAATTAGGTAAAAGGTAAATACAAACATTATTGATCTCTTGGACGGGGTGGAGTGAAAAAGAAAAACTTTAAGTGTTAATTTTTTTAAACAGCTCTATTAATGGTGTGACATATTTGTATACGGTCGAAATAGATTTCGGCCTTCGTACGATTGATCAAGGTCGAAACATAATGGATCGAAGAAAGACTTCGTGATATCGAGATGGGTTCCGAAGATGGTACAAACAAGTTTCGGATTTCAGGTATAGGTCAAACACCAAGTTCGAAGTCGTCATCGAGCTCGGGTTCGGATCGAACTATGATGAGATGATTTTGAGCTTAAGGGGCGGAGGCCAACCGGGACCGAGTCCGAATCATCACCTGATCCCGAGTCCATATTGAGCTCTAGAAGCACTACCGACTAGCACCGAGGTTGATCGAGCTCGAGCTCACAGACAAGAGCCGTTGCAAACACACTAAGGAAGAGAATTTCGGCGAAAATTAGGGAAAAACTCATTTATCATAGATTCTCCACTATGTATTTTTAATTATACCTAAAGTAGGATCCTCCACTATAAAGAGGATGACTACATTTCTGTAGAGGGCAGGTTTTTGCTTACATTGTAATTCAAGCATCATATTCTCCTATATTCAAGGATTATTCTTTTAGGCCTCATTAATTGATTCATTTTGCTTAGTCCCAAAAATCATTTTCTTTCCAACCTTGCTTATTTTGCATTCTTTGCAATCCATATTTGATATTTCTATTTGTCCTTACGATTTGTATTAAGCTATACCACATATCCTTAGAACTACGTACAAATTCAACTCTATCAGTGTTTCGGGTAAACAATTTGGCGCCCACCGTGGGGCTAAGGATAACAGCGGTTATTTGATACGGATCTGCAAAAACACACCGTTTTGCGCTTGTTTCCGAAAATATCTTGGATTTCAGATTAGCAACGACTAACTACCAATCAAATGGCCTCACCTGTCAACAACGAAGCCGGTCTTCAAAATGAGAACAACAACTTGACACCCAGTACCGAAAGACCACTTGTCAATGCCGTTTGAGCTCGAATCGAAGTGCCGATAGATATCAATTCGCATGTGACCATTGGGGCGAACCTACATTCTGAACCTGAAAATAACATTCATGGTGAAACTCGGTCTGCAGCTCGAGATACCCATAACGTCGAGGAAAACGGTGTCATCTTGCGTATGATTTTTGAAATGTTGCAAGTTCAATAGGCAATAATAGTTCAGTTGCAGAGCCAAACCCAGCTACCGAGCAGGCCGGAGCCCAGTCCACCTCGAGAAATCGCCCACAGAACGGAGCCAGCCATAGTGAGGTCAAATGAGCAAGAATCGAGGACTACTCCCGAAATTGCTAAAATACTCGAGGAGCTCACAAAGCGAGTCGAAGCCAACGATAAAAAAGTTAAAACATATAACTCCAGGGTCGATCAGATCCCGAGAGTTCCACCAATGATAAAAGGGTTGGATTCCAAAGAATTCGTACAAAAACCTTTTCCCTCGAGCGCAGCCCCAAAACCAATCCCCAAAAGATTTCGTATGCCCAAAATTCCCAAATATAACGGAATGACCGACCCCAACGAACACGTCACTTCTTACACGTGTGCCATAAAGGGCAATGATTTAGAAGACGATGAAATCAAATCTGTATTGTTAAAAATATTCGGAGAGACCCTCTTGAAGGAAGCAATGATTTGGTATCACAACCTGCCACCGAATTCCATCGACTCGTTTGCCATGTTAGCAGATTCTTTTGTAAAAGCACACGACGGCGCCATAAAAGTCACAACAAGGAAATCAGACCTTTTCAAGGTAAGACAAAAGGATAATGAGATGCTGAGGGAGTCCGTATCTCATTTTCAAATAGAACGAATGGATCTGCCACCAGTCACAGACGATTTGGCTGTTCAGACTTTCACTCAAGGTTTGAACGAACGAATTTCGACGTCTTCACGGCGGTTGAAGAATAACCTGATCGAATACCCAACTATCACGTGGGCCGACGTGCACAATCGGTACCAATCAAAAATTAGGGTCGAAGATGATCAGTTGGGGTCTGAACCCGCTGCTCGAAGGGATATTAATCGAGAACAAGGTCCGATCAGGGATCGATACCGATCGTATAACGGAAACCACATAATCGGTGAATTGATACATAACCCCGGACAAATTAACAAAAGAAGTGATCGAGGTCAAGGGTCCCGGGGGCTGATGAACAGAAGTAGGTTCGACAGGCCTGCCGGATCTAAGGAAGCGCCTTGGTTATCGGAGTATAACTTCAGCAGCTATGCATCTGCCATCGTGTTGGCGATCAGACACATAAAAGACACTAAATGGCCTCGACTCATGCAGACTGATCCTGCCCAGAGGAATCCCAATCAAATGTGCGAATATCATGGCACCCATAGCCACAGAACGGAAGATTGCAGGCAACTAAGATAGGAGGTAGCCAGGTTATTCAACAAAGGGCACATTCGAGAAGTTTTAAGCGATAGGGCAAAGAACCATTTTAAAAACAGGGATTTCGGCAAGCAAAACCAACAAGAAGAACCACAACACATCATTCATATTATCATCGGCGGCGCCGATACCCCTCAGGGATCGGTGCTTAAACGCACTAAGATATCGATTGTGAGAGAAAAGCGATCTCGAACTCAAGATTACACACCCATAGGAACTTTGTCCTTCAATGATGAAGATGCAGAAGGAGTCATACAACCTTATGACGATGCACTGGTAATATTCGTACTTATGAAAAAAACTAAAGTTAAGCGTGTGTTAATTGATCCAGGTAGCTCGGCCAACATCATTAGATTGAAGTTCGTAGAACAGCTCGGTTTACAGGACCAGGTCGTACATGCAACCCTGGTTCTAAACGGATTCAATATAGCATGTAAAACCACCAAAGGCAAGATAGGTCTACCGATAAACGTGGCCAGGACCATCCAAGAAATGAAGTTCCACGTAATCGAAGGTGACATGAGGTACAACGCCCTTTTTGGAAGGCCATGGATCCACAACATGAGAGTTGTACCTTCGACCCTACACCAGGTCCTTAAATTCCTAACATTGAGGGAAGTCAAAACAGTGTACAGAGAACAACCGGCCGCAAGAGAAATGTTTGTCGTCGAGGAAGCGAATCCAATATCCTCGCCTTGGACAATAAAGGGATCGGGCTCAAGAGGGGAACGAGATACCAAATAGCAATCACAGACATCAGCTTTAACCCGACCAGATAATCAGAAGATCGATGAAGATGATGATCAAAGGATCCCTTGATCCTTCATGGTTCCCGATGATTCCAACGCTACCAAATCAACGATTGAGGAATCGGAGCAAGTCACACTAATCGAGCACTGGCCCGAACGGAAGGTATATCTGGGAACGGGGTTGACCCCCGAACTCAGGAAAAAACTTATTCAATTTCTTATCGATAACGTAGATTGTTTTGCCTGGTCCCATTTAGATATAACAGGGATCCCACCGGATATAACGACGCATCGGCTAAGCTTGGACCCTAAGTTCAGACCGGTGAAGCAAAAGAAAATACCCCAGTCCGAGGTAAAGCACACATTCATAAAGGATGAGGTAACCAAACTTCTCAAGATAGGGTCCATTCGGGAGGTGAAATATCCCGAATGGTTAGCCAATGTAGTTGTAGCGCCTAAAAAAGGGAACAAACTTAGAATGTGTGTAGATTATAAGGATATGAACAAAGCATACCCCAAAGATTCCTTTCCGCTGCCCAACATCGATCGCATGATCGATGCCACGGCCGGCCACGAGATCCATACTTTTCTCGATGCCTATTCCGGGTATAATCAAATCCAAATGAACCCGAAAAACCAGGAAAAAACTTCATTTGTCATCAAGTATGGAACATATTGTTATAATGTGATGCCCTTCGGGCTAAAAATACAGGAGCTACTTACCAATGCCTAGTAAATAAAATGTTCGAGGAACAAATAGGTAAATCAATGAAAGTTTATATTGATGACATGCTAGTTAAGTCCCTGCGCGGAGAGGACCATTTGACCCATTTACAGGAAACATTCGAGATTTTAAGGAAATACAACATGAAGCTCAACCCCGAGAAATGTGCTTTCGGGGTCGGTTCGGGCAAGTTCCTCAGCTTCATGGTGTCAAATTGGGGGATCGAGATTAACCCCGATAAAATCAAGGCCATCGAAGACATCACCATTGTGGACAGCGTGAAATCCGTACAGAGGCTAACGGGACGGATTGCAGCCTTAGGCCGATTCATTTCGAGGCCGTCAGATTGAAGTCACTAATTTTTCTATCTACTCAAAAAGAAGAACGATTTTGCTTGGACCCCGGAATGCCAACAGGCATTAAAGGAGTTAAAATGATATCTATCGAGCCCACCACTGCTTTATACTCAAAAGCAGACAAAAATATTTGCTTGTACTTGTAAGTATCGAAAATTGCGGTAAGCACTGTCCTAGTTCGAGAAGAGCAAGGTACGCAATTTTTTGTTTATTATATAAGTCAAACCTTAAGAGAATCAGAAACTAGATATTCACACCTAGAAAAATTGGCACTTGCACGGATAAGTGCCTCTAGAAAGTTAAGACCGTACTTTCAATGTCACCCCATATGCGTATTAACCACTTACCCGCTTCGTAATATTTTGCACAAGCCCGAACTATCAGGCCAATTGGCCAAATGGGCCATCGAACTCAGTGGGTACGATATCGAATATCAACCCCATACGACCATCAAGTCTCAAATTTTAGCAGACTTCGTAGCCGATTTCACGCCGACCCTCGTACCCGAAGTCGAAAAAGAACTCTTATTGAAATCGGGTATGTTGTCGGGGGTATGGACCCTTTTTACGGACGGGGCTTCGAATGTGATGGGGTCCGGGCTTGGCATCGTTTTAAAGCCACCCACGGGCAACACTATTAGGCAATCTATCAAAACTACTAGGTTGGCTAACAACGAGGCTGAGTATGAGGCCATGATTGTAGGTCTCGAGCTAGCTAAATGCTTGGGAGCAGAAGTCATTGAAGCCAAGTGTGACTCTTTGCTGGTGGTAAATCAAGTAAACAAAACCTTCGAAGTTCGAGAAGATAGAATACAAAGGTATTTGGAAAAACTGCAGGTCAATTTGCACCATTTCAAAGAATGGATTTTACAGCATGTTCCACGAGAGCAAAATAGTGAGGCTGATGCACTTGCGAATTTGGGATCATCGGTCGAGGAAGGCGAGATAAGCTCAGGGACTGTCGTTCAACTCTCGAGATCCGTGATCGAAGAAAGTCATGCCGAGATAAATTCTACGAGCTTAACCTAGGATTGGAGGAATAAGTATATTGAATACTTAAAGAATGGAAAGCTCCCATCGGACCCTAAAACTTTGAGGGCCCTACGAACCAAAGTTGCTCGATTCACATTAACTGCAGTTGGAACGCTATACCGAAGGACATTCGATGGACCATTGGCAGTATGCTTAGGTCCAGGAGACACCGATTACATCCTATGTGAGGTGTACGAGGGCACTTGTGGAAATCACTCTAGTGCCGATTCATTAGTCCGAAAAATAATCAGGGCAGGGTATTATTGGATCGATATGGGCAAAGATGCAAAGGTGTTTGTTCGAAAATGAGACAAATGTCAAAGGTTTGCACTAATGATCCATCAGCCCGGAGAGCAACTTCACTCAGTCCTATCCCCATGGCCATTCATGAAATAGGGAATGGATATCGTCGGCCCTCTGCCATCGGCCCCAGGTAAAGCTAAGTTCATTTTATTTATAACTGACTATTTCTCTACATGGGTTGAAGCACAGGCATTCGTGAAAGTAAGAGAGAAAGAGGTTATAGACTTTATCTGGGATTATATCGTATGTCGATTCGGGATACCCACCGAAATAGTGTGTGACACTGGGAAACAGTTTATCGGCAGCAAAGTAACAAAATTCTTCGAAGACCACAAAATAAAAAGGATATTATAAACACCGTATCACCCTAGTGGGAACGGACAGGCCAAATCAACGAACAAAACTATCATTCAAAACCTAAAGAAGAGGCTGAATGACGCTAAGGAAAAATGGAGAGAAATCCTACCCGAAGTCCTTTGGGCATATCGAACAACATCAAAATCTAGTACGGGGGCAACCCCATTCTCCTTAGTATGTGGCTCAGCCTTGATTCCAGTAGAAGTCGGGGAACCCAGTGCCAGGTTTCGATATACAATAAAAGAGTCAAATAACGAGGCTATGAACACTAGCCTCGAATTATGGGATGAAAAACGAGAAGCTGCTCTCGTCCAATTGGCCGCCCAAAAGTAGCGAATCGAAAGATACTATAATCGAAGAACCAAGCTTTGCCATTTTAAACTCGGGGACTTAGTGCTAGGAAAGTCACCCTCAGTCCCCGAAATCCAAACGAAGGAAAACTAGGACCGAACTGGGAAGGACCGTATCAGGTCCTCAAAAACGTCGGAAAAGGATCATACAAGCTCGGTATTATAAACGGCAAACAAATATCAAGCAATTGGAATGTGTCGCACCTAAAACGATACTACTGCTAAGGTACGGCCCTCCCATATTTGTTTACATTTCAAAACTAACCCCGGCAGGAGTCCGATCAGGAGCTAGGATGAATCCTTCAATACGAAGCCCTAGGTCTGAAAGCACGAGTTGCGCTCTTTTTCCCTTAGACCGGTTTTATCCCAAATGGGTTTTTCGGCAAGATTTTTAATGAGGCGACCAATGATCGGGCTATACTTAGAAACAATTCGACAGTATCCGAGGCCTATTTACAATAGACCTCGAGTACTTGGGGGGGGGGGCATTAGACCTCAAAAATATCAAATTCTGATTCAAGAAAGTTATTTCGTAACAATAGGGTTCCAATAGGAAATGTTGTAAGAGCCAAATGGTCAAAACGAACCATGCTCATGTAGTTGGCCCGAGCCCTGACGCAAAACATGAACACATGTATAATAACTTGCAAAGAAAGTTCTCTTCTTTAGCGATATCTTATATCCAAGAAAAAATCCTCTATTTATTATACAAACAGGATTGAGATAAATCTCCGAGTTCGAAACATTCACTTGACTAATAAGCCTACGGGCTACTCTTATTCCGAGTTCAAGCAAGCCCTCACTCAACCATTATGCCTACGGTCTACATTACTTCGAGTTCGAAATATTCACTTGACTAATAAGCCTATGGGCTACTCTTATTCTGAGTTCGAGCAAGCCCTCACTCGACCATTATGCATACGGGCTACATTACTTCGAGTTCGAAATATTCACTTGACTAATAAGCCTATGGGCTACTCTTATTCTGAGTTCGAGCAAGCCCTCACTCGACCATTATGCATACGGGCTACATTACTTCGAGTTCGAAATATTCACTTGACTAATAAGCCTATGGGCTACTCTTATTCTGAGTTCGAGCAAGCCCTCACTCGACCATTATGCATACGGGCTACATTACTTCGAGTTCGAAATATTCACTTGACTAATAAGCCTATGGGCTACTCTTATTCTGAGTTCGAGCAAGCCCTCACTCGACCATTATGCATACGGGCTACATTACTTCGAGTTCGAAACATTCACTCGACTACTAAGCCTACAGGCTATTTTTATTTCGAGTTCGAGCAAGACCTCACTCGACCATTATGCATACGGGCTACATTACTTCGAGTTTGAAATATTCACTCGACTAATAAGCCTACGGGCTACTCTTATTCTGAGTTCGAGCAAGCCCTCACTCGACCATTATGCCTACGGGCTACATTACTTAGAGTTTGAAACATTCACTCTACTAATATGCCTACAGGCTACTCTTATTCCGAATTCGAGCAAGCCCTCACTCGACCATTACGCCTACGGGCTATATTACTTCGAGTTCAAAATATTCACTCGACTAATACGCCTATGGGCTATTCTTATTCCGAGTTCGAGCAAGCCCTCATTCGACCATTACGCCTACGGGCTACATTACTTCGAGTTCAAAACATTCACTTGACTAATAAGCCTACGGGCTATTTTTATTTCGAGTTCGAGCAAACACTTACTCGACCATTATGCCTACAGGCTCAATTACTTCGAGTTCTAAACAGCCACTCGACCATTACGCCTATGGGCTACTCTTATTCCAAGTTCGAGCAAGCCCTCACTTGACCATTACGCCTACGGGCTACATTACTTCGAGTTCAAAACATTCACTCAACTAATAAGCCTACGGGCTACTCTTATTCAGAGTTCAAGGAAACCCTCACTCGACCATTATGCCTATGGGCTACATTACTTCGAGTTCGAAATATTCACTCGACTAATAAGCCTACGGGCTACTCTTATTTTGAGTTCGAGCAAACACTCACTCGACCATTATGCCTACGGGCTACATTACTTCGAGTTCGAAACAGTCACTCGACCATTACACCTACGTGCTATATTACTTTGAGTTAGAAATAGTCACTCGACCATTACGCCTGAATAAAATCTTCACAAGGCAGGAAATAAAACAAAAGCAAGTCGGCAAAAGAAAAAGATATTTTTATATATACAAGATTATTTACATGATTTATTGCAACGTAGAAACTAAGGGCTAAGTTTCTTGGTTATCTCCGGGAGCGGTCTCTGCTCCACCGGGCTCCCTCTCGTTCTCGGATCCGCTCTTACTCCCATCATCATCATTATCATCATCATCATCATCGGAAGCCAAGGCTTCATCATCGGAAGCCAAGGCTTTAGCATCGGCTTCGAGTTCTTTAGCCCTTTTTATCTCTTCAGCGAGATCGAAACCTCGAGCATGGATCTCCTCGAGGGTCTCCCTCCGAGATTGGCACTTAGCAAGTTCAATGACCCAATGTGCTCGAGTATCGACGGTCACGGCTGCCTCTCTTGCTTGGACCTGGGCAGCTTCAGCATCGGACCGATAGACGGCCATGAGTGCATCCGCATCGGCCTTTGCCTTTTCGGCATAAAATTCGGCCTTGGCAAGTTCAAAGGCCAACCAAGCCTCGATCTCCTCTATTTTTCTTGCTTGGACCGAGCCTTTCTCCTTCATTTTTTGAAGTTGGTTTTCGGCCGATGATAATTGGGCTCGAGCAGCTTCTTTCTCTGCAGCAAAGCGGTCTATACCTTCTTTCCACTTCAAAGACTCCGCTTTTATCACATCGACTTATTCACGGAGTTTTCTGATCATCTCAATTTTTTGCTGCAGTTGTGAGACCGAAAAATTAGCCATCGTTCCGATATTTTGCCCATATACTTTTAAAAGTATTATTACCTGCTCGGATAGATCGATCTGATCTTGGTGAGCCTTGGCCAACTCAGCTTGGAGGTCTTTTATTTCCTCTCCCCTTTGCCCTAAGAGGAGTTTTAGGGAGTTCCTCTCCTCCATAACCAGTTGAAGCTCGGCCTCGTATCAATGCAGCTCAGTTCGGGATCGAGAACATGCTTTTCGATGAACTGTCGTGGCCTGCAAAGAAAGAAGAAACGAAGTTAGAAAAGAAAGGCAAACATAAAGTTAATACCAACAAAATAATTTAAGGCTTACCTGATTCAAAGCCTGCTGCACACCGTGAAAAGGATCTGATGCATCACTAGTATCGGCAACATCCTCGACACTGGTAAACAGATCATGAAAAGGATCCTCTCCATCATAAGGCCTGTCTAGTTCGAGGGCCCCCAAATCTTGGGCTCCCCGAATCGCCCCTACGGAAAAAGCAGGGAAGGTGGGCGAGTCTTCGATCGCTACTGGCCCACGTGAATCACTTAGAGCATTCTCTTCGGTTCGAAGAGATTCGAGGAGAGCCCCTTCAGACATATCCCCCATCTGTTGGCTTCGGTGGGAAGCATCTTCCATCTCCAACAACTCGGGGACTCCGCCCGAATCTTTCTCCGATATATCCTCAGTTCAATGCGGAGCCTTATGAACAACCATCGATCCAGTTGCCTGTGGAACGTCGGTGGTCTTCTTCGTTCGGGCCACCAGTGCGGACCCATCATTTTCTTCTTCTTCTTCTTCTTCTTGGTCTTCATCCCTTAGACGCACAACTGATTCTACGATCAAAGGAATGGTTTTCTTGTTCGGCTTACGAGTCATCCTCTTGTTCGGCTTACGAGTCGTCCTCTTCTTCGGTTTTGGATTTTCGGGAGCGGAGGCTCTTTTCCTCTTATTAACTTTCACCGGCTTTGGGACAGAGGCCGAAGCCCCTTCCTCGACGGATGAAGGCCTTAAAATCGCATCTTTGCCCAGACCTACATATGGAAAATTTCATTAAAGTATATGGAAAGCATCTCGTTCGAACTACCAAAAGGTACGAGAAAGGGACTTACCATGATTTTTGGCCTCCCATCGGCCCTTTGACAAATTACGCCATGAGCGCTCGGCGTATGTGGAGGTCGAAGCCAGAGCTCATACCCAGTTATTGAGATCGGGAACCGCTGCATCACAAAACGAGGAATATCGGTGAGAAAAGAAATAAAAGGGCAAAATAGAAGGAAGTAACAGCAGAATTACACTTACGTTTCATATTCCACTCCTCGGAAAAATGCATCTTTTCAGTCGGAATCAAGTCCGAAGTCCTTACTCGAACGAACCTGCCCATCCAGCCTCGATCCTTGTCCTCGTCAATGCTCGAGAACAGAGCCTTGGTAGCCCGACGCTGAAGTTTTATTAACCCTCATCGAAAAAGGTGAGGACGGTACAATCGGATGAATGGTCAAGGGTGAACAGCATCCCCTCGATTTTGTTCACAAAGTATCGAACCAAAATAATGATCCGCCAAAAAGAAGGATGGACCTAGCCTAGGGTTATTTGGTATTGTCGGAAGAAGTCAATAATAACAGAATCGAGGGGACCTAACGTGAAAGGGTAAGTATACACACTTAAAAACCCTTTCACGTAAGTGGTGATATCTTCTTCAGAAGAAGGGATTATTATTTCTTTGTTCTCCCAATTGCAATCTTTCTGTAGCTATTTGAGGTACCTCTCGGTTATCGAACACATGTACCTCGATACTGGCTCACATCGGCTGGGAACCAATGAGCCTTTATCGACCTTAAAATCAGAGGTAAGAACACACGCCCCAGGAACGCACTCCTCAGGTCGTGGCTCTACCGGTGTTTCGTCGGCGGCAGACTGTGAAGATGAAGCTTTCTCTTTCTGAGGAATAGTTTGTGATGTTTTTGCCATTTGTGAATTTAAAAGTCGAGAATAGAAGAAAGTAACAAAGATTTGGTAGTTTTGAAGAAGGGTTTTTGCAAAGAGGAATCATAGATTTGCGAGTAAACTCAGAGGATACGAAAAAGAACTTGTGAAATTTGAATGATTGAAGATGTAAAAGTGGTAAATGGTAAAAGGAAGGGCTATCTATAGATTAAAGTAATGGCGGTTCAGTATCAGCGGTGGACGACCACCATCTGACATGTATTAAATGCCTTGAAAAACTAAATCGACGGGACAACTATCACGTGCATCATGATCGAACCCAATGTAAACGTTAGCTTATAATCCAATCGAGCCATTGAGAAATCATATCGTTTCTCACCACATCCTTCTCGAGAAACGAGGGGACTATCTGTATACGGTTGAAATAGATTTTGACCTTCGTACGATTGATCGAAGTCGAAACATAATGGATCGAAAAAAGACTTCGTGATATCGAGATGGGTTCCGAAGATGGTACAACAAGCTTCGGATTTCAGGTATAGGTCAAACACCGAGTTCGAAGTCATCATCGAGCTCGGGTCCGAATCGAACTATGATAAGATGATTTAGAGCTTAAGGGGCAGAGGCCAACAGGGACAGAGTCCGAATCATCACTTGATCCCGAGTCCATATCGAGATCTAGAAGCACTACCGACCAGCACCGAGGCCGATCGAGCTCGAGCTCACAGACAAGAGCCGTTGCAAACACACTAAGGAAGAGAATTTCAGCGAAAATTAGGGAAAAACTGATTTATCATGGATTTTCCACTATGTATTTTTAATTATATCTAAAGTACAATCCTCCACTATAAAGAGGATGGCTACATTTCTGTAGAGGGCAATTTTTTGCTTACATTGTAATTCAAGCATCATATTCTCCTATATTCAAGGATTATTCTTTTAGGCCTCATTAATTGATTCATTTTGCTTAGTCTCAAAAATTATTTTCTTTCCAACCTTGCTTGTTTTGCATTCTTTGCAATCATATTTGATATTTCTATTTGTCCTTACGATTTGTATTAAGTTATACCACATATCCTTAGAACTACGTACAAATTCAATTATATCCATTTTTCGGGTAAATAATATTAAACCCTTGATATTAGTGAAACATATGCTAAGTAGATACATACTGCTGAGATAATATAGAGCATGTATGGTGTAATGTTTTGGAGAGCGAAGAAATCTAATTTTATTGGAAAAAATATATATATATATTCTTCTTTAATTGTGTATATCCTTCACCTGATGTGTACCTCCACCACTCCACTCTAGGCGGATCAAGAATTTTAACAAAATTAGTGCAGTACACTACCTTTAACGTAAAATCTTTTTAAAAATGAACCAGAGAAAAAAAACAAAGAAAAAGGGGAAAATAAAAGCAAAACAGAAAAAAGTTACTATAACTACTCTTAAAACGCAAGAGAAAAGAAAAAGGAAAAAAGTATTAAACTAAAACGTAAAAGGAGTAAGGGAATTGAACCGTGACCTCATGCTTAGAGGTGCATAAGGTCACCAATGCACCAGAATACTGGTTGTGAGCAGAAGTGGAATCAGGATTTGAAGTTTATGAATTTGTAATTGTAGCTAGCGTTTGGCCATAGATTCTCAAATTTATTTTAAAAAATCTGATTTGGGTAAAGTTTGGTTTGAAGATGAAAATCTGTTTGAACATAATTTTTCAAAATATATTTCACTTTTTTTTTGGAAAAATATGAAATGTAACTTATACCCATAAGTTCTAAAAACTATAAAAAATACCCAACAATACTAAACAAACAAACTTGTTAATCCTGTATATGCAGAACCTTCATCGATGCCATTCATTTTTATTATCACAAACCATAGTCCTGAATATAGATAAATATGATACAAAATTATCATTTTTATAATGAACTATATAATACACTATCCTAACACTATAACATGATATTTTAATATCAACTGCTAATAACATAATTACTAGCCACTATAATTCATCAAATTGCAATAATATAACAAGATCCATCAGTCCAAAAAACAATAGTAATTAGTTGGTGGTTAGTTAGGTCATAATAGATGATGGGGTTTTTTTATTAAATGCAAAAGTTTGAGGTAATTTTTGAAATTGTTAAAAAATCAAACATTGATATTTTGAGCCAAAAACAAGTCTACAGCTAGTTTTGGGATTTGAAAATTTTATTTTCAAAATTTGCCAAAACATAGATAAAATCTATAATCAAACATGTTTTGCCAAATATTTTTGGGAAAAACTTAGCAAAATTTATGGTCTAACAGGGGGCTACTGAATTCTAAATTAATAATTTATAGATATTTAATAAATTTATAGACAAATACAAAATTTAAACCAAAACTATTAAGTTGGGCCTGATCCCGCCCAAATCACACCTCAGTTTGGGGTTGTGAAGCGGTCGATTGCAATAATAATACCCAACTAGGAATCGGGATCGAATCCACAGGGAGCGTAGATGGGATTAGGTATATATTTGGACTAAGCACGTAAATTGTCTAAGATGCACTTTCACAAACTGTGTTTTGATTCTACTTCTAAATTATGCCACGGTTTGCAAATTTAAAGCTAAAGAATAGTATTTTTGGTGTTGTTTTTCAAGTATGTAAAAGATCTAGGGTTGTGACTTCCACCTAGGTGTTTGCCTAACAGGGCGTGGGCTTTAGAGCGAGTTTTATTGGCCGGGGTGTATTATAGGAATCAACACACAATTACCCACTCAATACCTATCGGTAATAGAGTGGTTTTGCCCAATTTGGCTTTCTTAAGTTCAAATGTGTATGCACAAAACAGTTGATAGATGCTCAAGTCGGGTTTTACTATCTCTAGATTCAACCCTTTAAGTGGGACTATCAATTTCTTGAGTTCATTCCAATTTCTTATTGGCCAAGTTTTTCTAGACTAAGTCTCCCTCTGTCAAGTAGAGACTAAGTCAAATAGGCTTGAATCAATGTTTGCAACCATTAATTTTATAATTATAACAAGAACTAGGTTAACTATTACACACCAGACCATAAACAAGCCCTAAATCAAACACCCATTAGGTACCCACTAGGGTTAGCTCACAACCCTAGCTAGAAATTTAGCTACTCATAGTGGGTGATGAAGAAAATAAAGAAGAAAAGATGATTAAACTCATATTTAATGATAAATAGATGAAAATCCAATGTAAAAATGACAAGCTATGATAAAGTTTCCTAAGACAGTAAAGAAAAATGGCTACCAACTTTCAGATGATCAAAAATTTGACCTAATTTCTTGAAAGTAGTCTATTTATACAAAGCTGGAATTTTCGGACAACATTACCCTTTAGGAGGTTCTGCGGCCGCACAATTCTGTGTGAGGTCCGCATTTTGCTGCAGCTCTTGACAGGAGTGGTTTCTGCGGCTGCACAATTCTGAACTGCGGCCGCACTTCTAGTTCTCTGGACCGCACAATTCTGGGTGCGGCCGCATATCTTGGGTTCTGCAGACCGCACATTTGATTTCTGCGTCCGCACAATTATAGTGTGGTCCGCAGAGCTTGATTGTCTTGAATTCCCAACTCTCTAAACCTCGACTTCTGCGGCCGCACAATTATTGTGCAGTCCGCACTTTGCATTGCAGCACTGTCAAATTTTCTTCTTGTTCTGCGGCCGCAGACAAAATTCTGCGATCCGCACTTTAGCCTTTTTGCTTGATTTTTTCCCTATTCCAAATCACTCCTTCTGGAGTTGAATTTCATCACTTTGGCTCATTTTTCAATACTCCTGCAAGTAAGCATATTTCATCAGTTTTCGGGAATACCTTTAAGCATTTTTGAACTAAAACGAAAGTCAAAAGGCGCAAATAAGTAGTCAAAATCCTCATTTATCAACTCCCCCAAACTTAAGCTTTTGCTTGTCCTCAAGCAAATAAGGTAATTCCCACCTCCAAAAGAAAAGAGCTATTCCAGCTAAGCTAAGGTGATTCAATCACACATCAATTAGGACCAACAATTACCCACACACTCATGAATCATCAACCAGGCAATGTTTTGAAGGTTAAAGCACAAATAGCTCTAATGTGACACTTGAGCATTAAGGGTTGACTCTATTCATCAAGAAAGTACGCACATTCATGTAGGTCACTGTGGATCCCAAACTCCTCCTCATATACTCTCCGTTAGCTCATCTCACTTAAGAATGTAGTACTCAATTCAATGATGTGTGAAACGTTCGCTCATCACTTTCAAAAGAATGTCACAAGTACGGCTCTAAGTACCATATGCTTGCCCCTCATGTAAATCACCACTAATATAAGCTCACTCGTCTTGAAATCACGTAGGGTTTTTCGGCATGTAATGAAGGCTTTTGGACTAAGGTAGAAAATGTTGGAATAGAACGGGTTCATCTTTTCTTAAGCACTCCATTTTCTCTTTTTGGCTCATGCTCTGCCGACTCTTTGAGTCATTTTCTTTTTTCTTAGGGGAACTAGAGAGACTTGTCATTACTCTTTCTTGGTCATGATATTCATTTTCTCCTTCTTTGTTTTCTCCATGCTTTGCACTTTTGCTTTTCTTTGAATCCCTTCAACTCTTCAATTTATTCACTTTCTTTTTGTGTTTTTCTTTAGTTCTTTATTTTTCTTCATTTCTTTTCTCTTTTTGTACCTTGATACCACTTTTAAACTCCCCGTCTCTCCCCCAAACTTATGTTTTCACCAATTTGCTTCTCATGAGTGTTAAGAAAAGCTCGGGTGCCAAGAGAGGGTCACTACAAAACGGGTAAAAGCTTGTAACATGGTTATCAAATGAGAAAGACTTTAGGCTCAAAAGGGTTGACTAGGGATAACATCATTGGTGGGCCATGGAAAATTTTAAAACGCGCCAAGGAGAGCCTACAATAACTTCTCAAGCCAAGCAAAACTTAGAATTTCGCCTAGAAACACATTCGGGACAAGTTCTAGACCATTCGCACGGTTACTTGGACTTGTAACAAAATATCTCACCTCTCACATAGCTGGATTGTTCAAGAGGATAAAGGCAAGGGCCCACAACAACCGTATTCAAGATTGAAAATCGCTAATGATTCAACTAAACCACTCGATAATTGCCTAAGTCAACACAAGAGTCACAAGGTCACTAACTACAACCATTTCTTTCCAAGAATTTATTTTTAACCATAAGCGTGTAGTTAAGTGTGTTGGTACCAAGTGAAGTATGCTTGACCCTCTTATTCATTATTACTACTGTTTTTACCTAATCATCAAAAACGGACTTAATCCTTTAAGAAGGTTGTCATGCCATCCATTGTTGAGAAGAGCCACCCGGTTCACACAAACATCACCTTTGGAAAGAACCGTGACATCAAGAAAACCAAAGGCTTATTGATCACTTAAACATAAAAGGAAGCTACCAAATCAACAAAAAGATATTAAAGTAAATAAGAAGCTAAACTACTAAGAAACAAAATAAAGAAGCCATGAAGTAACTACTAAAATCAAAAATGAATATACAAGCCGAGAATAGGAAAACGAATATATACATCAATAGAGAGGGAGAAATATATACATAATGAAAAAGAAAATAAAGATAAAAAGAGATCATTATAGTTATTACAGGACAATGTCAAATGTCATATCAAATTAAAAATAGCCCCCCCCTCCCCCCCCCGAATAAGAATAAGTGTTGTCCTCAATGCTTAATAAAAATCAAAATAAGTAGGGGAAAGAGTAGAGCGGACTCCCTATGTGGTTTCGGTATCCATAGCAGAATCACCTCCCTCAGGCTCCTCCAACTGGATCTCATCATCCTATGCTCGGGGAGCATCTGGGTTGGTGAACATCTGTAGCACCGCCTCAGCAGTGTGGGTAGCACGGTCTGGCTCCTCAAACTGGCCAGCTGGTGCCACTGTTGCTGTTGGGTCTGATGGTACTGGTGGATGTGTCTCCATCAGTAAGTCAAATGGAAGATCCCAAACGGCTGCTATCTTGGTCACTTCTTGTATCAACTTGTCCACTGATTTTCTTGAGGCCTATGATTTCCTCTTCTTCTTCACCTGTTTACCCAACTCCTCAATAGCTCCCCCATGTGCCACCAATGTATGCATGATGGTCTTCTGATTGTCCAAAATACTCTTCTATGTTTCCTCCACTGACGGAGGGATCTAGGGTGCTGAGGTAGAGGTCTGAGCTGCAATAGCACTAGATAGTCTACATCCAGTTGTTGAGAATTGCCAGCGTCTGGGAGACTCGCAGCGCAGAGAGTGGATAAGTTGAGGAGGAAGGCACTGATACCAATGTTGATGGCCCTGAAGATGGACGTGGTGGCATGGTAACTATCTCGGTAGAAGGTCCGACAGTTATGGAAGGCATGAAAGTTGTAGAAGGCATAGCAGCAGAATCTGCAACTACCACCGATGACTCATCAGACTGGCCTACGGTTGTAGTCGACTTACCCTTGTTTTTCGGGTTACTTGGGTCCCTCAGAGAGTACCAGGAGAAGGGCTGCTTAGCCCTTACCTTCGTATCAAAGCTCTTGGGCTCCACCCCTGCATCCGTGAGATACTCCGTGATAGCGTTGGGATACGGATAGGAGCTTTCACCCTGCCTGATAACCAGAGACATATTGGTCGACATGATGGCGCCCATATTAATTGGGTACCCGACCATGATAAATGCAACTAAGACTGCCCGGGGGATTGGAAGGTTGTTTTCATTCTGGCTTGGGTCTATGCGACTGCATACAAATGTTTGCCACCCTTTTGCTTTAAAGTTGAGGGTGTTCCGCAGAATAGGAACCCCTGTTGTGATCCATGGTGGTGGTGGTCCTGGAGCTGCCAGTATCTCAGCTAGCCAAGGGCGAGCTTCGTCACCAAGTGCAATCTTCTGTAAATACTGCACCGGCTCCATATCCTCGAACCCTAAATAAGTGTTCAGGGTGCTCTGATCAAATCGAACTTTCACGTTCCGCACCTTAGTCACCATAGTCCCTTCTTGATGTGTGCCACATTAGCGTAGAACTCCCGGACTAAGTGCTCCTTGGCATCCAATACGCTTTTCGTGAACCATTTCCACCATTATCTTTCCCGAAATTATCTTAACACATTCGGGTTGTATCTATCCAGATCTTTCAATACAAACTGTCGCTCAAGAATGAGCGATCTCTGCGGACACCACTCACGGAATCTATTGAATCCAGTCAGATTCACAAACCTATCTTCCCAAACTTCCTTCTTCCTTGACCTCTCCAGGCCTGCAACTCTGGTATTACACCCCCCCCCCCCCC
>AWOL01S0001126.1:0-18974 GCA_000715115.1 Nicotiana otophora | reverse complement strand
CCCCCCCCCGACCGTTATTTAGAATATCATCATCATCATCAACTGTGACGAGTGCGGCGGGGGCATGAGTAGATGAGGGCTCCATAGCCTAACAGATCCCTTTCGATCCCTCAGAATTACTCTCAAAAGAGGTAGGCTTGTCTCTCAGTCGGTATCTGTCTTGGGGCATCTGTGGCTATGTTAGCACAACAGGCTGCCTTTGCACTGAGTCTCCCTTTGATGCTTCCCTAGACGGGGCATATGAACTTGATTCGTAGGGCTCTGGCTGTCTACCTCGGCCTATTGTTTCCTTCATACTAATCACTCTTTGCACGGAGAGTGGTAGGGTACCCCTTCCTCGGCCTCGAGAGGGTTTACCCCTCCCTTTGGAAGTGTCACCATGTCCTCTTGATCTAACCATTTTCTGCAATACATAGCAACATCAGTCAGTTAAAGTTCAAACACGGACTATAAAACAGTTGCTGATAAAATAGTGGGCAAGAGAGGAAAGTGCGGTCCGTATAATTTTGAGTTCGATCGCAGACTGCCTTGTGCGGATCGCACAATTTTGAAGTGCGGCCGCATAATTAAAGTGCGGACCACACAATTTTGAGTGCGGCCGCACAATTCCATGTCCAGTAAAACCAGTTCTCTGAAGTTTGGATCTGCGGTCGCACAATAGATCATTTTCTGCGGACCGCACAATTTTGAGTCCGATTCGCACATTGAATGCACAGACTTTCCCTAAAACTAAGGTTCTGCGGACCACACAATTTCATGCACGGCCGAAGACTTCAAAATTAGATGGCACTGAACTTAGGTTTTTCAATTCTTTTGTACAATTTAGACACGGTATTGGCAAAGTAGACATGATACATAATTTACCCAACCCCCAATAAGTACATATGAAATTACCCACACAATTTTAAGCACGCGTGATGAATCATCTGACAATTAGGCCTAAATATAACTATACTAATTAAGAACAAAAATTAAGAAACTTTGGAAAAATTTAAACACGAATTGAACATACCAGTGATGAAGGATGTAGGGGAGAATCTAGGAAGATAAAATGAGTGTGATGTTTGAAACAATTTTTATGCACTGTGCTTGCTTTGGTGTTACGAGTTCTAAGTGAGTAAAGTTTGAAACGGTGAGAGGAGGGCCTATTTATAGGTTGCACTTGGTGACTCAGCTCGCCCTTGGCTAGCTGAGATACTGGCAGCTCCAGGACCGCCACCACTATGGATCACAACAGGGGTTTCTATTCTGCGGAACACCCTCAACTTTGAAGCAAAAGGGTGGCAAACATTTGTATGCAGTCGCATAGACCCAAGCCGGAATGAAAGAAACCTTCCAATCTCCCGGGCAGTCTTAGTTGCATCTATCATGGTCGGGTACCCAATTAATATGGGTGCCATCATGTCGGCCAACATGTCTATGGTTGTCAGGCAGGGTAAAAGCTCCTATCTGTATCCCAACACTATCACGGAGTATCTCACGGATGCAGGTGTGGAGCCCAAGAGCTTTGATACGAAGGTAAGGGATAAGCATCCCTTCTCCTGGTACTCTCTGAGGGACCCAAGTAACCCAAAAAACAAGGGTAAGTCGACTACTACCGTAGGCCAATCTGATGAGCCGTCGGTGGTAGTTGCAAATTCTGCTGCTATACCTTCTACAACTTTCATGCCTTCCACAACTGTTGGGCCTTCCATCGAAATAGCTATCATGCCACCATGTCCATATTCAGGGCCATCAGCAACGGTATCAGTGCCTTCCTCCTCAACTTATCCACTCTTTGCGTTGCGAGTCTCCCAGACACTGGCGACTCTCAACAACTAGATGCAGACAGCATCTGCAAAGCTGTCTGACCTATCCAGTGCTATTGCAACTCAGACCTCTACATTAGCACCCCAGATCCCTCCGTCAGTGGAGGAAACATTGAAGAAGATTTTGGACAATCAAAAGACCATCATGGATACATTAGTGGCACATGGGGGAGCTATTGAGGAGTTGGGTAAACAGGTGAAGAAGATGAGGAAATCACATGCCTCAAGAAAATCAGTGGACAAGTTGAGACAAGAAGTGACCAAGATAGCAGCCACTGGGGATCTTCCATTTGACTTACTGATGGAGACACATCCATCAGTACCAGCAGACCCAACAGCAGCAGTGGCACCAGCTGGCCAGTCTGAGGAACCAGATTGTGCTACCCACACTGCTGAGGAGGTGCTACAGATGTTCACCAACCCATCTTCTCCCCGAGCAGAGGATGATGAGATCCAGTTGGAGGAGCCTGAGGGAGGTTATGTTGCTATGGATACCGAGACCACATAGGGAGTCCTCTCTACTCTTTCCCTTCCTTATTTTGATTTTTATTAAGCATTGAGGACAACGCTTATTCTTATTCAGGGGGTGGTCTATTTTAGATTTGATATGACATTTGACATTGGCCTGTAATAACTATAATACTCTTTTTTTATCTATATTTTCTTTTCCATTATGTATATATTCCTCCCTCTCTATTGATGTATATATTCGTTTTCCCATTTTCGGCTTGTATATTCATTTTTGCTTTCAGTAGTTACTTCATAGCCTCTTTATTTTGTTTATTAGTAGTTTAGCTTCTTATTTACTTTAATAGCTTCTTGTTGATTTGGTAGCTTCTTTTTATGTTTAAGTGATCAATAAGCCTTTGATTTTCTTAATACCACGGTTCTTTCCAAAGGGAGTTTTTGTGTGAACCGGGTGGCTCTACCCAACGATGGATGCGTGATAACCTTCTTAAGAGATTGAGTCCGTTTTTGATGATTAGGTAAAAACAGTAGTAATAATGAATAAGAGGTTCAAGCATACTTCACTTGGTACCAACACACTTAATTACACGCTTATGGTTAAAAACAAGTTCTTGGAAAGAAATGGATCTAGTTAGTAACCTTGTGACTCTTGTGTTGACTTAGACAATCATCGAGTGGTTTAGTTGAACCATTAGCGATTTTCAATCTTGAATACGGTTGTTATGGGCCCTCGCCTCTATCCTCTTGAACAATCCAGCTATGTGAGAGGTGAGATGTTTTGTTACAAGTCTAAGTACCCGTGCGAATGGTCTAGAACTTGCCCCGAATGTGTTTCTAGGCGAAATTCTAAGTTTTGCTTGGCTTGAGAAGTGATTGTAGGCACTCCTTGGCCTGTTTTGAAATTTTCCATGGCCCACCAATGATGTTATCCCTTTTCAACCCTTTTGAGCCTAAAGCCTTTCTCATTTGATAACCATGTTACAAGCCTTTACCTGTTTTGTAATGACCCTCTCTTGGCACCCCAGCTTTCTTTAACACTCATTGGAAGCAAATTGGCAAAAACATAAGTTTGGAGGAGAGATGGAGAGTTTGAAAGTGGTATCAAGGTACAAAAAGAGAAAAGAAATGAAGAAAAAGAAAGAACAAAAGAAAAACACAAAAAGAAAGTGAATTAATTGAAGAGTTGAAGGGATTCAAAAAAAAGCAAAAGTGCAAAGCATAGAGAAAACAAAGAAGGAGAAAATGAATATCATGACCAAGAAAGAGTGATGTCAAGTCTCTCTAGTTCTCCTAAGGAAAAAGAAAATGACTCAAAGAGTTGGCAAAGCATGAGCCAAAAAGAGAAAATGGAGTGCTTAAGGAAAGATGAACCTGTTCTATTCCAACATTTCCTACCTTAGTCCAAAAGCCTTCATTATATGACGAAAAATCCCTACGTGATTTCAAGCAGAGTGAGCTTACATTAGTGGTGATTTACATGAGGGGAAAGCATATGGTACTTAGAGCCGTACTTGTGATATTCTTTTGAGAGTGATGAGCGAACCTTTTACAAATCATTGAATTGAGTACTACATTCTTAAGTGAGATGAGCTAACGGAGAGTATAGTAGGAAGAGTTTGGGATCCATAGTGACCTACATGAAAGTGCGAACTTCCTTGATGCGTAAAGTCAACCCTTGATGCTCAAGTGTCACATTAAAGCTAGTTGTGCTTTAACCTTCAAAACATTGACTGGTTGATGATTCATAAGTGTGTAGGTAATTATTGGTCCCAATTGATGTGTGTTTGATTCACCTTAGCTTAGCTGGAATAGCTCTTTTCTTTTGGAGGTGGGAATTACCTTATTTGCTTGAGAACAAGCAAAAGCTTAAGTTTGGGAGAGTTGATAAGTGGGAATTTTGACTACTTATTTGCGCCTTTTGACTTTCGTTTTAGTACAAAACTGCTTAAAGGTATTCCCGAAAACTGATGAAATATGCTTACTTGCAGGAGTATTGGAAAATAAGCCAAAGTGATGAAATTAAACTCAAGAATGAGTAATTTGGAACAAGGAAAAAAATTAAGTAAAAAGGATAAAGTGCGGACCGCAGAATTTTATCTACTGCCATAGAACAAGAAGAAAATTTGACAGTGCTGCAATGCAAAGTGCGGACCGCATAATAATTGTGCGGCCGCAGAAGTCAAGGTTCAGAGAGTTGGAAATTCAAGACAATCAAGATATGCAGACCACACTATAATTGTGCGGCCGCAGAAATCAAATATGCTGCAGCACCCAAAATTGTTCGGTCCGCAGAATTCAAGATGTGCGGCCGCACCCAGAATTGTACGGTCCGCAGAACTCAAGAAGTGCGCCCGTAGTTCAGAATTGTGCGGTCACAGAAATCATTCCCGTCAAGTGCTGCAGCAAAGTGCGGACCGCACACAGAATAGTGCGGCCACAGAACCTCCTAAAGGGCAATTTTGTCCGAAAATTCTAGCTTTGTATAAATAGACTACTTTCACAAAATTAGGTTAAGTTCTTGAACATCTGAAAGTTGGTAGCCGTTTTTCTTTACTGTTTTAGGAAACTTTATCATAGCTTGTCAATTTTACATTAGATTTTCATCTATTTATCATTAAATATGAGTTTAATCATCTTTTTTTCTTTTTTTTCTTTATCACCCACTATGAGTAGCTAAATTTCTAGCTAGGGTTGTGACCCAACCTAGTGTGGGTACCTAATAGGTGTTTGATTTAGGGCTTGTTTATGGTTGGGTGTGTAATATTTAGCCTAGTTCTTGTTATAATTGTAGAATTAATGGTTGCAAGCATTGATTCAAGACTATTTGACTTAGTCTCTACTTGAGAAAGAGAGATTTAGTCTAGGAAACCTTGGCCAACAAGAAATTGGGATAAACTCAAGAAATTGATAGTCTCAATTAAAGGGTTGAATCTAGAGATAGTAAAATCCGACTTGAGCATCTATCAACTGTTTTGTGCATTACCTATTTGGACTTGAGAAAATCAAATTGGGAAAAACCACTCTATTACCGAGAGGTATTGAGTGGGTAATTGTGTGTTAATTGCTATAATACACCCCGACCAACAAAACTCGCTCTAAATCCCACACCCCGTTAGGCAAACACCTAGGTAGAAGTCACATCCCTAGATATTTTACATACTTGAAAAACAACACCAAAAATACTATTCTTTAGCTTTACATTTGCAAACGTAGCATAATTTAGAAGTAGAATTAAAACACAGATTGCTGAAGTGCATCTTAGATAATTTACATGCTTAGTCCAAATATATACCTAATCCCATCTACGCTCCCCGTGAATTCGATCCCGACTCCTAGTTGGGTATTATTATTGCAATCAATCGCTTCACAAATCCAAACCGAGGTGTGATTTGGGCGAGATCCCAATTAAAGGGTTGAATCTAGAGATAGTAAAATCCGACTTGAGCATCTATCAACTATTTTATACATAGGGACATGTGAAGGTAGTTTTCTCTTGATCCTCCGGAGCAATAAGAATTTGATTGTAGCCAGAATATCCTTCAAGGAAATAATAGAAAGCACGGTCGGCCAACATATCAAGCATCTGATCAAGGAAGGAAAGTGGGAAATGATCTTTTCTTGTAACTTTGTTGAGCTTGCGATAGTCCATACACACTCTCTACCGGCCACCGTTCTTGTAGGAATCAACTCATTCTTGTCATTGGTGACCACAGTCATGCCCCCTTTCTTTGGAACACATTGCACCGGAGAGGTCCACGAGCTATCGGAAATGGGGTAAACAACCCCGGTATCCAACCACTTTATGATCTCCTTCTTCACCACCTCTTGCATTGCTTCATTTAGTCTTCTTTGATGTTCAATGGAGGGTTTGGCATCCTCCTCCAAAATAATCTTGTGCATGCAAAAGGCGAGGCTTATACCCTGAATATCTGCCAATGTCCATCCGATAGCTTTCTTCCTCTTTTGTAGCACTGCCAAAGTAGAGTCTACATGCACGTTAGTTAAACAAGAGGAAAGAATAACCGGTAAAGTAGAACACGGGCCAAGGAATTCATACCTAAGATGTGGAGGCAATGGATTTAACTCCAAAGTGGGAGGCTCCTCGATTGAGGGCTTTGTTGGAGGAGTCTTCCGGTTTTCAAGATCTAAGGACAATTTGCGGGGTTCATAAGTGTACGACCCCATTCCTTGCAATGAATTCATATATTCCACATAGCCATCCTTCTCATCATCATCATGATTAAGGAATACGGCCTCCAAAGTATCATCAACATTCATCATGGCACTAGCATCATCAACAATTACCTCGGTCACTAAGTCTACAAACGAACAAACTTCATTGCTATTCGGTTGCCTCATAGATTTGCACACATGGAAAACTACCTTTTCATCACCCACCCGGAAGGTGAGCTCGCCGGCTTTCACATCAACAAGTGCCTTCCCCATAGCAAGGAAAGGTCTACCCAAAATAATAGGCACCTCATAGTCCACTTCACAATCAAGAATCGCAAAGTCCGCCGGGAGAATGAACTTATCAACTCGAACCAACACATTATCAATAATACCCAATGGTCTCTTCATAGTACGATCCGCCATTTGTAGCCTCATAGAAGTGGGTCTTGGTTGCCCAATCCCTAACGTTTTGAAAATCGAGTAGGGCATCAAGTTGATACTCGCTCACAAAGAGTTTTGGCAAAGTCGGCGCTTCCAATGGTGCAAGGAATTGTGAAAGAGTCGGGATCTTCTAATTTATGAGCCATTGAGTGCACAATTGTGCTCGCTTGATGTGTCATCTTTATAGTCTCACAATTCATCGACCTCTTCTTTGTCACCAAATCCGTCATGAACTTTGCATATCCGGGCATTTGCTCCAAAGCCTCAACTAATGGCACATTAACAGATAAGCTCTTCATCATGTCAATGAACTTTTTGAATTGGTTCTCGCCATTTTTCTTGGCAAGCCTTTGAGGGTATGGAGGAGGAGGCCTTGGCATTGGTGCCTTAGCCTTTGGCACTACCGGTTCCGGTATGTTAACAATGTGTTCCCTAGACGGGTTCACTTCTTCTTGAGTCTCCTCCACATTTTCATTAATATCAATTCTCCTTTTGTCATTTGCTTGCACCACATTGTTGGGAATATCATCTTCTTGAATCACTTGTTCATCATCCACAATTTTTCTTTGACTTGAGGTGGCTACATCCCCACTTTTTCCACTCCTTGTAGTCCCGGCCATGGTATGTCCCATATTGTTCCCACCCTTCGGTTTCACCACTGTGTCACTTGGTAGTGCCCCCTTAGGACGAGTGTTTAAAGCTTGCGAGATTTTTCCCAATTGAATTTCCAAATTGCAAATTGAAGCGTTGTGAGAAGCTAGTTGAGCATCGGAGTCAGCATTCTTCTCCATCATTTGTTTAAACATGTTCTTAATACGCCACATCTCATTGTTGAAAGAGCTGAGACCATGGGAAGGATAAGGAGGCAGGTTACTTGGTTGTTGATACATCGGGGGCCTTTGAAAACCTGACCCCCGATTCCCTTGATTATTATTCCGTCCCCCTTGGTTGTTGCCTCCCCAATATCCTTGACTATTGCCACCCCAATTGCTTTAGTTGTTTTGATTGTTCCAATGCCCTTGATTGTTTTGACCATTCCAATTACCTTGGTTGTTTTGATTGTTCCTATTCCCTTGATTACCTTGAGATCGCCATTGTTGTTGCTTTGGGCGTTGAGAGTTGTTTCTTTGCCCTTGGAAGTTGTTCACATATTGTACTTCCTCATCTTGTTCATTGTAAGATTCATCTTGGTCAAACCCACTATCTTCTTGCACATATTGTTTCGTACGGTTTTGCACTTATTGGCCCTTTAGCCTTCGTTCACAATCATATTTACTCCTTCCATTGCATTTAATTGCTTGGGACCTTGAACTTGTTGAAGTTGAGCTTTGGCTAATTGATTCATTGTGGTAGTCAACTCGGCAATTGCTTGCCCATGATCATGTAATTCTTTATGTAGGTGAATCACATTTGGATCACCTTGAGGAACATTTGCTCTACTTTTTCATGCCAATGAAGTATCCGCCATTTCATCTAAGATCTCACAAGCTTCGGCATATGGTGTTGTCATGAAATTTCCACCGGCAAGTTAGTTGACCACGCATTGGTTAGTAGTATTGATCCCTCTATAGAAAGTTTGTTGAATCATAGCCTCAGTCATGTCATTGTTCGGGCACTCTTTCACCATTGTTCGGTACCTCTCCCATATCTCATGCAAAGGCTCATTGGATTCTTGTTTGAATGCTAGAATCTCGTCTCTAAGAGTAGCCATATGCCCGGGAGAAAAGAACTTGGAAATGAATTTCTCTGCCAATTCATCTCATGTATGGATGGAATGGTTTGGCAACCTTTCTAACCAATCCAAGGCTTCCCCCCGTAGTGAAAAAGAGATAGCCTCAACCTTAAAGCATCCTCGGAGACATTTGTCTATTTACTCCCCCAGCAAGTATCCACAAATCCTTTCAAGTGTTTGTACACATTTTGATTCGGAGCCCCGGTGAAGAATCCCCGTTGCTCTAGCGATGTGAGCATAATATTTGTGATTTAAAAGTTGCCCGCCCTAATACGGGCGAGACTATGGCACTTGCATACCCTTCATTCGGCAACACCCCGTGTGGAGCCTCTCTTGGTGGAGGAGGGGGTGGAACGGGAACGTTGTCTTGAGGCGGTCGGCCTCATCTATTTGCTTGAGATTTATGAAGAACCTCTTCAACTTGGCTATCTTCCACGTCCACATCCCCCAAAGGCATTTTTCCCAGAGGATCATTGTTGTTGAGAGACATTGTTTCACCTACAATTGTTTTACTAAAAAGATTAGTAACACAGAAGGAAAAGAAGACAATTCACACACAAAACCAAATATATAGTTAAATCTATTTTTTATGCTCCCCGACAACGGCGCCAAAAATTGATCCCGCCCAAATCACACCTCAGTTTGGGGATGTGAAGTGATCGATTGCAATAATAATACCAAACTAGGAGTCGGGATCGAATCCACAGGGAGCATAGATGGGATTAGGTATATATTTAGACTAAGTACGTAAATTGTCTAAGATGCATTTTCACAAACTGTGTTTTGATTCTACTTCTAAATTATGCTATGATTTGCAAATGTAAAGCTAAAGAATAGTATTTTTGGTGTTGTTTTTCAAGTATATAAAAGATCTAGGGCTGTGACTTCCACCTAGATGTTTGCCTAACATGGTGTGGTCTTTAGAGAGAGTTTTGTTGGTCGGGGTATATTATAACAATCAACACACAATTACCCATTCAATACCTATCGGTAATAGAGTGGTTTTGCCCAATTTGGCTTTCTCAAGTTCAAATGGGTATGCACAAAATAGTTGATAGATGCTCAAGCCAGGTTTTACTATCTCTAGATTCAACCCTTTAAGTGAGACTATCAATTTCTTGAGTTCATCCCAATTTCTTGTTGGCCAAATTTTTCTAGACTAAGTCTTTCTTTCTCAAGTAGAGACTAAGTCAAATAGGCTTGAATCAATATTTGCAACCATTAATTCTACAATTATAACAAGAACTAAGCTAAATATTACACACCCAACCATAAACAAGCCCTAAATCAAACACCCATTAGGTACCCACACTAGGATTGGGTCACGACCCTAACTAAAAATTTAGCTACTCATAGTGGGTGATGAAGAAAATAAAGAAGAAAAGATGATTAAACTCATATTTAATAATAAATAGATGAAAATCCAATGTAAAATTGACAAGTTATGACAAAGTTTCCTAAAACAGTAAAGAAAAACGGTTACCAACTTTCAGATGATAAAAAACTTGACATAATTTCATGAAAGTAGTCTATTTATACAAAGTTGAAATTTTCGGACAAAATTGCCCTTTAGGAGGATCTGCGACCGCACAAAATTTTGTATGCGGTCCGCACTTTGCTGCAGCTCTTGACATGAGTGGTTTCTGCGGCCGCACAATTCTAAACTGCGGCAGCACTTCTTGAGTTCTGCGGACTGCACAATTCTGGGTGCGGCCGCACATTTTGAGTTTTACGAACCGCATAATTCTGGGTGCGATCGCAAATTTGATTTCTGCGACCGCACAATTATAGTGCGGTCCGCAAAACTTGATTGTGTTGAATTCCCACACTCTCTGAAGCTGATAGAAGAAGTTGGTGAAAAAAGTTGAAATGGATCTTCCCTCTGCGGAAACCGCGCGTCGCGATCCCTTTACACTTCCGAATTTGTGCAATTTGACTTGGCCTTTGCGACCGAGCATAGTATAGTTAATTTTGCTTAGAGCAGAAGAGGAGTGGGGTATTCAGATGGTCCATTAAAAAGACAATACTACTAGCTTACACTAATGAAGGTGTGGAATATTCAAGCAGTAAGCATGAGGTTTGAACAAAATAGACATATATTAGACCATGTCAATATCAAGATTGTCAAAATGAAATTGCCCTCGCATTTTCTTGTCCTTATCACCAATATATAATTGTGCGAGTGGATGTTATTGTTCTTTTTCATCCTTTCTCCAGTCGAAGGTCTATCGGATACAGATCCCACGTATAACAAATCACTGAATTTGTTGTTATTGTTGTTTGTAGAGTGGGTGGTGTTGGCAAGGACTAGCAGACAAGAGGGAGACGTTTGTGGAGATTGATATGTAGAATAGCTCAAACAAACATTTTTTTGCAAAGACTCAAAAAACTGAATTTTCAAAACAAATGCCACCTTCAGTTTGGTTTTTAAGTCATAGAACTCTTTTATGTACCTTGGCAAACATGTTAGGCCGACTCTTCAATGTATAATAAACTTAATTGCGATATATGTATTTATCAACTTCTGCTCTATGTATGTCAATACTTTTTTTCTTTGTAGTAATATAATTCTAGAGCTCACCGAAATATTGTCCAAAGGGTTATTGTTTCCATTCAAAATGTGGAACGAATATTTTTTTCCAATCGTTAACTTTTAACGGAGTTTGAAATTTACTCTATAAAATGGTGTGAAATTGTATGAAACAATATATGTGTATAGACTGATGAGCATATCATATGAGAAATTGGCCCTATGAGCATATCATATGAGAAATTGGCCCTATTTCCAATTGTTTGGCCCTAAAAGGCCAAATAATGAGAAACGGTCATGCCGAAGCCATGACTATTGTTCATTAGGTCATTTTTATGGCCCCGCAAAATTTTTATGTGATTCGGATCATGTAGCCCGGATGCATGCAGATGGCGTGGACACGAAAATTTGAAATCGGCCTGAATTCTACTTTTTTGTCCCTAAAATACGAAAAAACGAGGAACGGTCATGTCGAAACCATGACTATTGTTCATTAGGTCATTTTTATGGCCCCGCAAAAATTTAAGCGATTCAAATCCGATAACCCGAATTCATGGAGATGGCGTGAACTATAAACTTTTTGTTATGTCTTTTAACCAAACGAACAAGAGATTGCAGAATATAATCGAGTGAATCTGATTTATTTAATCATTAACTAACCATCTTTAATCTTATTTTCTGAATCTGTCGGAAGATATCTGCGATCAATAATCTTATGTACAAAAGAGGTTAAGAAAGGAGCAAAGAGCCAAATATACCTCATTACTATGAAAAAATATTTAAATATATTTTTCGTTATACTTTTGATCCAAATATACTCCTACTGTAATACTATTGGTTCAGATATACTCTCTTTTGTTAAGTTTGTTCAAGATGGACATCCAGTCATATGTGGCATTGATATTTGATGAGGTGGATGTCACATGACATGTCACCTCGACGCCCCTAATCCATATATAAAAGACTAAAATTTAAAATATAATAATTTTTATGGTAGCGATAATGGTGGCAATAGTGGTAGAGGGGAAAAAAATTTAAGTGGTGGAAAAAAAATATAAGGGAGGGATAAAGTGGGTTAGGGGCGTTGAGGTGACAAATCATGTGACATCCACCTCATAAAATGTCAGTGCCATATAGGATTGAATGTCTACTTTGGACAAACTTAATAGAAAAAAGGTATATTTGAATCTATAGTATAACGACAAGGATATATTTGGACTCAAAGTATAACGAGAAGTACATTTAAACTTTTTCTAATATTTCAAGAGTATATTTGACCCTTGTCCGTTAAAAAAGTGTATAGAGGTTTGTCCTATATGATATTCTGTACTTTTCCGTCTCAAACTTTTTGTAGCATTTCGCTTTTCAAGATTTAAATTACATAATCTTTAATTAATATTTTAATATATATTTTTTATCATATTGATACGAGAAGAATCATAAATTATGGTACTTTGTATAATTTTCGAATATCTAAATTTTAACTTTAAAATATTAAATTAACCTAATTAAATTTAACGTTAAAAGTTAATCAAATTGACTCTACAGAAATAAAAATTGACAATTATTTTGAAACGGACGGAGGACTCAACAAATTGACAGAGGAGAAAGGATAGCAGTTGACCCTAGCTTGGTTGGTTATCACTTTTGACTTTTCTTTGTTGACTAAATTTCGCAGAATCGAGATCTCTTTAATTATTATTTTAAAATTACAAATATAAAGCGGGTACTCACTTGGTTATTTAAATTAAATAGCATTATTATAGAGAGTCAAAGACTTTACTATTTCTAGTTCTAGTGTGAAAATGAAATAGAGGGACCCTCAACACCAAAAGAGTAAAGAAATTGGGTGATAAAGACTGATGACATAACCATTCGGGTTGCCAAGATCATTTGGAGGGTGGTTATTCATATAGATACAGATGACGTATGATCGATTCTCCCTCAATATCTTCTAGGTTGAGCGTGTCGCACAGGGCTTGCCTAGTGCGATTTATATTCTCTGTGTGGTTTGCAGACTATTACATAGAAAAAAATTTACCCAGTGAGACTGAAGTTGTAACGCTACGGATGTCTCCCCTCTTAAAAAAAGACTGATGACATGACTTAATATTATCTGATAATTAATGCCAGGGTAGGTAAGGCCTTAGCTAAACAATCAAGGTGGGATTCTGGTTTTATATTTGAGTGATACAGTCCTATTAAACTTACAACATTATTAACGATAAGTGAGAGTTACTTGTTGAGTATTTTTCTATTCACTAACCGGTAAACTAAACTTTCAAATTAGGTAAAAGGTAAATACAAACATTATTGATCTCTTGGACGGGGTGGAGTGAAAAAGAAAAACTTTAGGTGTTAATTTTTTTTTAAACACCTCTATTAAAGGTGTGACATATTAAACACTTGATATTAGTGAAATATATACTAAGTAGATACATACTGCTGAGATAATATATAGCGTGTATGGTGTAATTTTAGAGAGCGAAAAAAATCTAATTTTATTGGAAAAAAATATATTTTTTCTTCTTTAATTGTGTATCTCCTTCACCTCATGTGTACCTCCCCCACTCCATTATAGGCGGATCAAGAATTTTAACAAAATTAATGCACTACACTACCTTTAACGTAATTTGTTTTAAAGAATGACCCAGAGAAAAAAAAAACAAAGAAAAAGGGGAAAAGAAAAGCAAAACGAAAAAAAGTTACTATAACTACTCTTAAATGCAAGAGAAAAGAAAAAGGGAAAAGTGTTAAACTAAAACGTAAAAGGAGTAAGGGAATTGAACCGTGACTTGATGCTTAGAGGTGCACAAGGTCACCAATGCACCACAATACTGGCTTGAAGTTTATGGATTTGTAATTTTAATCTTTTTAAGTTACTGAATTTTAAATTAATAATTTGTAGATATTTAATAAATTTTATAGACAAATACAACCAAAACTATTAAGTTGGTGAGTTGGGACGGGTTGTACACAAAAAAAATCAGCCCGTCCGTTTAACGTTCCGGGCTGTTAGCGGCTGAATTAGCGGGCTGTTAGCGGGTTGTACTTTTTCAGATTTTTTTTATCCGTCCAGGTTCGGGCTTAGCGGGCTGGACAGAGCCAGGCTTTTTTTTTTTAAAAGTAAATTTTATTTTTCTTATTCAATGTTATTGATACTTAAGTGTTTGCAAACTTTTAAGGCTTAGAATTAAACTTTGAAGTTTTAAATTTGAAATTTGAATTTTAAAATTTTAAAATTGAAATTTGAAAGTAAGTGGCTACAAAAAATTATTTAATAAGACCAATAGGCAATATGTAAGGATCAAGCTCCGAAGGCTTTCATTTGATATTTTTATTGAATAATATATAATACTTCAAGTGCAAGTTCTTTTTTGATTTTGTTATTTTTGAACATGCAAATTAAAAGTTTACAACAATTATAAAAAATAAGAAATAGTACTTCAGAAACTGATCTTGAAGGAATATTTGCATTTACAGCAGAAGAAGCATCAACAATGTTAGCATAATAATTATATAATATTTCTAAATATTTGTTTAGATCAGAAATACAATTATCAATATCTGGAGTTTCAGTTGGTCCAATATCCATATAAGAATATAAAGCATTGATTAATTGGCGATAAGTGGCCATTTTGATAGAAGAGTTTAAAATAACACCAATTAGGTAAATAAGGAAAATTGGGTAGAAATATTTTTTAAACTTATCTAGCATAGATTCAACAATAGAAGTATATCCTTCTTTCTTCTTCAAATTATGTAGTAAAAGAGAAATTTCAGCAATATGAACTAAACCATTTGCAATAGTAGGATAATAAGCTACAGAAAACTCAAGTGTAGCCACATAAAATTTTTGTAAAACTTTTACAACATCTTCAATGACATCCCAAGTTCTAGATGTTAACAAACGGTTAGGATCGGTACAATGAGAATTAGCAACTTCAGTTATATGCATTCTATATTTATAACAACATTTTAAGAATAAATAAGTATAATTTCACCTAGTAACTATTTCTTCAGGCATGAGTCTTAGTTTTAGTCCATAGTGTACACATTTTTCTTTAAATGCATTTAATCTAGCACTTCTATTAATTTCTTGATACCGGGTTTAACTGAGTTGTAGTCCGTTAAAAATCCGTTAACGGGTTAGCGGGCTTAGCGGATTCCGATGCACCGATATAAAAAAATTATCCATTTGGAACCCGCTCCGCCCAATCCGTCTCAGCCCTCCTCCAATGCTATAGTACCGGGCTGATCCGGACTGAATCGGATTGTAAACGGGTCAATCCGGGCCGACTAACAGGTATAGTCCGAACCAACAACTATAAGGCAGAAAAGAGGAAAAGAAAGTGGGAAAATCCAAGTAAAAGAGAGAGTGAGCGGGCGGAGGGGAAAAGATGGTTGTCACACAAACAGCGCGTGATATGCATCCTCCCCGTCAGCGCCACGTCAATCGACGAAGGCGAGAAAGCCCGACCCGACCCGTTAAGATTTTAACCAGAAGAAGTTGACAAGTAAAATAAGGTACAGGTTACTCTATTACCGTATTACGCGCTACTAAATAATATTTACATACAGAGACAAAAACCCCGTCATTCTATTTTCACGACTATCTTTAACTCAGTCAGCATATATAACATTACAGAGTTAACAACAGTTAAAAGACAATATTCTTGAAACAAATATATATATATATATATATATATATATATATATATATATATATATATTCAGGTATCTATCTTCTTTCCTTCTTTATGTATATGCATGTTTCAAGAGTTCAGTTGGTGTTTGAAAATTTTGTGTGACAAAGTTGGATTCTTTTATTTTCCTTATCGAGAAAAAGTTTCAAGAGTTCTAGTATAATTTGGATAGAAATTAGGCCAGTAGTTTACAAAATAATATCTGAACTGTACTTCATTTTAGCTGTATTGAGAATTTGACATCCTGGATTCTAATATTTTTCCCTCTTGGAATATTTTTCTATGCGGACTAGCAATCAAGAAAATCACGTCAAGAAGCAGGATATGGCCCTAGATCTTCATTTCCAAGAACAAATAACAGAGACAGCTTTTGACGCTCAAAACATCTATTATATTTTTAAAGTTATGGATTCAGACCCACGACATGTTACAATTTTAGTGAATTTTTACACTAAATTTTTACTCTATGTTAAAAGTACTGGGTATGAATGAACCCGCTACTATAAAACTACATACGCCTCTGTATAAAAGCTTGGCTCAATGTGAAATTTCACTGAAGCTTTTGCATCTTAATTGTTGGTACGTAATACACATAAGAGCATGGCTGCAACCTTTTCTTTATTACTCTAGGCAATGGAGTTAAAAAATTTCATTCATTCTGATGCATTATACGGCTCTCACATAAAAATGCAAATGCTGCCTCTTGCAGAATTAATTACTACTCATCACAAGTAATTGCTATATAAAGTAAAGCTAAAAACGAGAGTAAAATTGCTACTCGTCGAGGCTTTGTTTTGTCAAATTAAAGGGCAGCCCGGTGCATAAGATATTCCGCGTTCACGCAGGATCCAGGAAAGGACCGTACCCCAAGGAATGTGATGTAGACAGCCTATCATACTGCAAGCATTACTTGCTGCTTCCACGACTCGGACTTGTGACCTATAGGTTGTTGAATTTTTATCTAATTAGATAAGATGTGTGAATGATAAATGGAGGAAAAGATTTGGAGGGAAACGAAAAGTTTGAAGTTGTTTCCTTTACAAAGGCACTTTGTCCCTCATCAGAAAATGGAAAGAAAATCTTTGTGCTTATATAGAGAAGCACATCTTCTAGCTCTTAAAGAGTTAAGAAGAATTGGTGCCTCGCGCCATCGCCGTTGCTCGGCTTGGCTATTTTTTGGCAGAATTTTAATTTAAAATTCGCGGTTCCCAACAGTCATTTTGAGTTTAAAATTCGCGACCAGACTTCTGCCGAAATGGTACCTCATATGAACAGGTACTTTCGCACCGATTCAACCCAGACTGTTTGGCTATAAATTCAGAGGTTTTGCCTCATTTTTCAGCACTGAAATCTGCATACTCTCCCCTCTCTCTTCTGCATTTCTGTATTATTTTCCAACAAGCAAAACATAAGTATCAGTGTGGTTTACTGTCGTTTGTTGAGATCGACGAAGTTCTGTAATTTTCATTTCCGGTATTACAAAACAGTCGTTCCGTTCTATCTTAAGAGGAATTAATCCAACAACCTTGGGCAACAATGATGAGATTAAATTCTTTAAGGAAACACAGTTTTCTGTTGGGTTCGGAACTTTATTTATTCTGTTTCTATTCTGTTTCTGTTTGTTTTATTTTTTGCAGAAATTATTTACGAACACAGGTTGATAACATAGGTCACACGAAGACAACTTTACGATTACTCCAACGCTCACCCAGTGTTTTGCCAAATTATAAATAAATTAGTAGCTACTCTTCATCAAGAAACTGATAGAAGAAGTTGGTGAAAAAAGTTGAAATGGATCTTCCCTCTGTGGAAACCGCGCGTGGTGGTCCCTTTACACTTCCGAATTTGTGCAATTTGACTTGGCCTTTGCGACCGAGCATAGGATAGTTAATTTTGCTTAGAGCAGAAGAGGAGTGGGGTATTCAGATGGTCCATTAAAAAGACAATACTACTATTACTAGCTTATACTAATGAAGGTGTGGAATATTCAAGCAGTAAGCATGAGGTTTGAACAAATAAAATAGACATATATTAGACCATGTCAATATCAAGATTGTCAAAATGAAATTGCCCTCTCATTTTCTTGTCCTTATAACCAATATATAATTGTGAGAGTGGGTGGGTGTTGTTGTTTTTACTTGTCACCATTACTCTTGTTCATTCTTTCTTCAGCCGAGGGTCTATCGGATACAGCTTCTCTGTCCTTTCAGGATAGGGGTAAATTAAGTTGCATACATCTTAAATATTATCCTCTCTAGACCTTACTTGTGAGAAATCAATTAATTTGTTGTTGTTGTTGTTTGGAGAGTGGGCAGTGTTGGCAAGGGGTAGCAGACATGACGGAGACGTCTGTGGAGATTAGGGCTGGCAAGTGGGCCGGTCCCGGACGTAAACGGGTCAAGTGGGCCGGTCCAAACAGTCCCGGGTCGGGGCCGGGCCCAAATTAAACGGGCCAAATGGGCTTTTTCTAAGGACCGGTCCCGGGCTAAACGGTTCCGGGCCGCGGGCTAAACGGGCTAAGTGGGCCCAATTTATTTGTTTTTTTTAAAAAAAATAAATAGATATTAGAGACAAAAGGATGTTAAAAAACATATTTAAGACAATGCTTTATAAATTTTATTATAGAATTGTGACCTAAAGTTTATTTAACATCCTAAATTTTAATATTCAATATTTAATATCGAATATATATAGTNTTATTATAGAATTGTGACCTAAATTTTATTTAACATCCTAAATTTTAATATTCAATATTTAATATCGAATATATATAGTATATAAGGTGTATATATAGTATATAAGATGTATATATAGTATATCAGATGTATATATAGTATATCGATATAAGATGTATATATATATATATATAAGCTATATTCGATAAGCTATATATACATCTTATATACTATATATAAGATGTATATATAGTATAGTATATATATTAAAAGTATATATAATAGATATATATAGTAAAGTGTGTGTGTGTGTATATATATATATATATATATAAAAGCTATATTCAATAAGCTATATATACATCTTATATACTATACATAAGATGTATATATAGTATAGTATATATATTAAATATATATATAGTAAAGTGTGTGTGTGTG